>WOFM01000140.1:168480-405956 GCA_011428145.1 Ericerus pela | reverse complement strand
AGCTTAACGAACCGACCTAAACAAAAATGTAGGTAATTTATTGGTTTTGTCGCTGATATCCGACCAAACAGACAGTATGGTCGGTATTACGGCGAGAGTTTCGACCAGCATTTATAATTCTTCTATACCTATACTACAGTTCTTCCTCAGGCGCCCTTTCTCCCAATAAATATATGGTTATCGTTTCATACGCGGCTATCGAACTGATGGTGCATAATTGGAAGACGTCATCAAATCTTTGCTTTCCAACTATTAACGATGTTGGTTTTCAGGTTTGGGGCTTTGTACTCTGTTCAACCCATATTCTCGTCATCGTATTCCTCACCAGCTACATTTATCTTTGAAACTCCATTTTCAGATTCTTGGTAACCTGCATCGACAATAATTTTGCACTGTTTTCCATTTATATAAGTTACATTATATGCTGTTTTTACAGACTGTTCTAAATGAAATCAATATATAGGTAGCCTGGTGGGTAAATAGAAGCCAACTTGGGTAAGTGAATTAATAATAAGAAAAATTCACCTCGGGCTTGCCAAGACTTACAATTTAAACCAAGCACTAGATAGATTCACCACTGAGCAAGGCAGAGACACATGAAAAACTGGAAAGAAAATATGATCAAACTGTAAAACGTACGCAGTTTTCCTACTTAAATAATTTCCAACATTTCTATACGAATTTTCAATGAAAATCTACGTACTGAGGCGAGAGGCAGGGTTCATAAATGTACCTACTTACTCGTTATTAGAGGACTTAGCCACTTTTTTGACAAAAAAATAAGAATACTCTTTCTTTGACCATTAAAATGAACTCTTATCTTGTTTGTCTAAATTTCCCATTTTTCCAGCAATGCAGACTAGAGATAGGAAACGTTAGTTCAACTAAATAACATACTTCAATCGTTCTTATTCTTCAAATTGAACTGGTTCATAGTTCGAAATTTTAAGACTGCTAATCCGATCAACTGATCTTTCTCCGCATATGTCCCCAACCTGTTTACCAAAATCTTAACAGAAAGTACTCAGCTCAATCTTGCAAGATTTAAATCATTTCGATGCTGCTAACACAGATCTGTGAATTAAGTAATTAATTTTTGTAACACGAACTATTTTAGCGATTCGTTGAAAAAAATTGTTCCAATAAACTAGCTCAGGAAAGACAAACACATCTCTAATGGACACCTCCCAATAGCTGACAAAATGTTTGGTCCCATTCCGCATCAGAAGACTGCCACCGTTCTGAAAAGAACTGTACTACACTCGAGACTCCATTAGAAAACAAGTCCTGAAGCGCCGCAGAGCAGGGCTTTGGCTGATAGCAGCCTCGTAACATTGATCAGTTTGTTATTTCGATAGGAACATTGAAACATTTAGGCCGCGGACCGACTTGAGCATTAAAAGCTTAACTTATTATCGAAAAGTTTTGATGCTGAGCGTGGGGGTGAGTGTTTCTGCACGGCGATGCTCAAAGCTCGAAGCTCAACGCTCATGTCGTGCTTGGGGTCTTACAGTTGGCGCATGCGCACAGAATTTAGGAAATAATTTCCCGTTACTAATTTCGGTTGCTTTTTCATTTATTCATAAAAAAAAAATTTTAAAAAATAAAACTGGGCAGTCCACCAAATATCACATTTAACATTATAATAAGAAAGCTGTGGTTGGTGCGAAGATTATATCGAGCATGCTGCGAGTATCATCAGTCAGTACCAAGAATCTTGGTAGGCTTACCTCGGGTTCTGTTGGTCCGAACTGTTTATAAAAATCACAATCTAATTCATACAATTTGTGTAGGTATGTGTCACTATGACAGACTGAAGATGATGAATGTCAACATACACCATAATTAATGGTGAAACTCTGAAAAAAGTATCCCTATTTGGACATTCAGTCGTAATTGTTGACATTCATTCATGAAGAGCTACGGGAAGGTTCATAAATTTTTGTTTTAAAAACTTTTTCAGTTTTTTTTTTCATTCCTTGTAGGAGGCAGGAACTTTTTTTTTTCTAAAGGGAAAATTCCAGGGCCTCAGAGGGGAAGGAGGAAAGGTACCAAAGGTATTGAGCCCGGAATTTTTTCAGAGGGTTCAAAAGGCATAAATATTGAAATAAATAATAATTTTCTACCAAATGTTAAAAGGGGGCATCAGTGCCGATCCATGGCGAGTTTTGGGGATCGAAATAATTTTCAACCAATGTTAGAAGGGGGCATCAGTGCCGCTCCATGGCGCGTTTTTAAGAGTCAAATTTTCCAGCGTTAAAACAAAAAAAACTTCTACATGCACATGTGGATTTCAAAGTAAAGAGTGAAAAATCTGAAATTAATGGTGGGTACTAACTATTTAAACGCACTCGTCCGTGCAACTCATGATTTACATACATTTAAAATAACAATAGTGCGGAATAAATATTACAACACTGAGCATGAGCACTTAAAATCCATAAACGATCGCACCGGTTGTAAACTTATCAAATTTCCTTTCACCAAAATATCAGATAAATTTAGCTAATAAGAAAAATAAAAAAAATAAAAAAAGTACAAAAAAAAAACAAATCTAGAAGCACACCATTCTTTTTCACGGTGTCAATTTCTCTTCTTAACAATATAATTCTTCTATACGCGTCCATAATGGGCTATCTAAATTTTCATCAACATGAAATCCGTTTCAAATAAATGCATTGGTAATACAAAAAAAAGGTTTTTTTTTTTTTTTACAAATTCGCCGTTTGAACGTATAAGGAAAATTCTCGTTCATATACAAAGTATGTTGTATAAATTTGCAAAATTATTCATCCATAATAGTAACGTGTATATACATTAGTAGTTCGTTTGAAAAACACAGGAATATAAAAACAAGCACGAAGAAAAAAAAATTCATTTAGCCCAGAATGCTGTGAATCTTCGATAACATCTCAAGATAAAATAATGCAAATGATAATAAGGTTGTACGGTAATTTGGAGTCATTTTTTTTGTTTTCGATTTTTCTTTTTTTATCAATGTATTTATGTGTATGTGTATGTTTACACACAGGAAAAGTTGTCCATAAAAACTAAAAAGGAAGCAGTGAGAAGAGGACAAAAAAACACTATAATATAAATACATTATACGGTAGAAACTATTATTTCGATGACGGAATCGTTGAATCTGACCGAAAACGTAGTTAATATATATATATATAGGTATATTCCTTCTAGAGGATTCAAGTGGTTATTAGTTATTACCTGAATCGTATAAACCATCACACGGAGTTCCGCCTTGTACATGTCCAAAAATGGATGAAGTACCAATGCGTGTAGGTGATAACGAAAACCTACGCCAGCACATTTCAAGTTCAGAGACCCTTTATTGCAGAATTAAACTGGACAATTAATTCGATGTTCGGATATACTAGGCATGGCCTGTATAATATAGCTTAGGCTATAAATACGTATACGCACAGCGGCGTTCAAACGCTAAAGGCATTTCTTGCTGGTGGCCTTGTATTCTCCCTCACTCTCTTAACCCTTTAACACACAGATTCATTTTTTTGGTACATAACTGAGGGCCGTTCTCCCGAAAAAGTAATTAATTATGTAGTTTTCTCAAATTGTTGTTTCATTATTCGCATAAAATTAACGAATGTAGGCCTATATTTGATGAGCTCGTAGGTATATAGGACTATTTAAGTTACCTAAACTGTATTCTATTGGACTTTGTTAAGAAGATTTTCTATCGAAAATCTACTATTAATCTTGGTGTCATGGAACGACCTGCGAGAGGGGTTCGGTATATTTTTCGTTTCATAACTCAAGTAAATTTTGGCACTAATAACTCTAATTCATATATATATATAAAATTATCAATTTTCGATCAATAGCTACAAAATTCATAAAAAATATTACAACTTGCTATAAATTTTGGTTAGGATCGGTTGCATGATACTTCTGATAATACTCTAACGTATATTTTCGTCTATTTTTAGAAATGACGAACATATTCGTCCACACATTTTCGAATACCAAAAACGTAGATATTTATCAACAATAATAATCCTATAACTCTTTGTAAACAACCACTAAATTACCCATATTCGATTTTACAAATATAGATATACCTTCTGCATATTCATGACCTAGTTGTGCCTGTCCCTCGAGTACTCGAGAAGTCAGCACAACCCTATAATAACAACACCTTACCTCACTTTACCTATCCGACACGTACATTTTCATACCCTGAACGAGTATATAATCCCTTGATTCAGTGGAGAAAGACAGTTCCTCAACAGCTACTTCTAAGTACCTGGAACCTCTCTAGTAGAAGTCTCTGGTGAACAGATAGTCTTGCTTGTTGAATTGTGATTATATATGTATAAATATTAACGTATGTTTTATGTACTGTAATGTACGAATTATTATTTTATTAAATGTGTAAACTCACTCGTCTGTTTTAAAATATTATTGAGTCTCTAACATATGTTAAGGTCCACTATAGTTTGTGGATAATAAACTTGAATTTATTCTAGAAGTATTACTGCTTTTAAAGTACGTGATATTTCGTGTATGGTGTAACACTGAAAGTGGTTCTAACTAGGTACATTACCACCTCTTTTGGCCGTTACAAATACTATTCTCGTTTTATTTCGCCTATAAAATGCCTAATTTTGGACCAATAGGGACGTAATTTGGAACAAATATTTATCACGATCTATCAATAACTTCTTAGTAACTACCTATAATTTTACATTTTTTGAAACCTACTCTTTCTAACGTAGCTGCTGCTGCGTTAAAGTTTTTTTATTTCATAACTTTATTATATTTATTTGGTTTTATTTGAATTATATGATTATTTATCATACTTTATCATCTTAATTAATTTTTCATTTCAAAAAATAATAATTTTAAATTTCTCATTATCTAACATTTTGTTAGCAATTAATAAATTTCATATAATCATAATATATATCACTAACGCATATAAATTTACAGATAATCGGTTTTCTCGAAACCTACTTTTTCTAGCAAGGCTTACGGCACTAGAATTTTTTTATAATCTGTTAGTCCAAAGAAAATAGAAATTTTATTCTGGAAAACTTATAGTTTGTTTTTTCCACAAATCTTTAGAGATGAACGTCCTAAACAGACTAAAAGTCTCAACTCCCACCCATCTTGCTTCGGTGGGAATATTAGAAAATGTGCCCCCAAATCAGTTTTTTGATAGAACTGTAGAGGAAAAACAGTTTAGTAAAAAAAGTTGCACATTATATTTACAATAAAAAAGTTTCTGATCACTGTTTGTGTATGATGCTCTCCACCTGTAGAAAGTGAACCTGAAAAATACAACTTGTTATATTCATAGAGTTAAAAGCTAACATATCTTCAGAAACTGCATTTTACCAGTAAAAACAGAATAAAACTAATTTGTGGAATACCTTGTCGTGAGAGATATTCACACTAGAAGGTCTTCAACAATATTTTGCGTGTTCTGCCACTTCATATGGTTAAGTATGGGAGAGCCAAACCCTCGGCGAACACTGGCGATTTTTGAGCCGGTTCTGAGAGTTTATATACAGGATTTGGTACACGCACACAGACACACATGCATACGTACATGTACGTAATTATGTCATGCGTTACGTCTTTTCTTGCCTCTGTTGAGGTGATAAGAAACGACGCAGCGCATTTGGTACCGGGCCGTGACATCACCGAGATCGTTATCAGGTAATGATCTCAGCCCGTGCAATGTATCTTACCTGTACGTACGTACAGGTACAAAATTCAAACGCACCAGTGTAAATTTGTTTAACGTCATAAAGACGATTATTGCCAGCCTTTGGGCGGCAACTGTCATCAAGGGGTGCGAGCCCCTATTACCTCATACGAGTATTGTCCCCACATAATTAATTATGCTTTTCCTTGGATTATTTCTCGAAATGTCTTCTTTTTTTTCAATGGTTGATGGTGTTGCATTTTTGAATTTATTAATCCAATTAAAAATTTAGGAAAAAATTTAGAAATATGGGTGAGTAGGTATTGAATTTTTTTCTAAAATATTCTGAAGTTACTGGGTGTACCTAACCTACAGCTAGTTTTTGACATTTATAAGTAATATTAAAGAGTTTATGACCAAAAAATTAAATTCACAACTTATATCTTTGCTCTAAACTGCTGCCAATTAATGTGAACTTTAAATTGATTAAAAACTGCTTGAATAAATTTACTATTCTACCCACATAAATTAACAATTTATGGAAAATTTGCATTTTATTTAAGGGTGTAATAACGATATTAGCTTCAACTTTCAAGGAAAAGATATTCTTTTGTTTTTGTTTGTTGGAAGGTTGCACATATGGGATTTGAGCTGTCATCTTTGCTGAGGACTAAGTTCAAATCCCACCTTTTCTTAACTTTTTTAATAAAAAGTAGGAGATTCATTAATAAATAAAAGAAACCATTTTCCATAAACTCTGAACAAATATTTAGTAGTAAGTTTGCTCCATGAATGATTTGAACCTACTTTCTTTTTCTAAATTGAGGGTACAGTGTAGACTCAGTATTTTGTAGAGCAAAAGTAAACCTTTTCTGAAGAATATTTCATTTTTGAATAGCAATACATTGTATCTTCCTTTTTTAAGAGGAATCAAGTTACATAAAATGGAATTAAAGTTAAATTCAAAATTACTAGAATAATTGAAGGGAGAACAAAATTAAAAAAGAATGATGATCAATACTTTGCTGTGTTTTATTATAAAATGCTTTATGATTTTTCTTCTGTTTTGTTTTACATCTATAGGTAGAAACTAAGTACATCTCACTTAAATATTTATTTATCTAATGCGAGAATTTTCTTTCCTATTCTTTAAAAATGTCATCAAAATTTAGCAGCTGTCACTTGAAAACTAATTAATTGATTTTTCTCAAATTAAATGCTGAACCAGTCCTTAAAGTCTCTAACAATCATAAAATTTTCAACCAAAAATCTTTCAATTTTCATGTATTATTGGTATGATAACATGATGGGTTTGCAAATCTTTGAAAGCACCATTCTCGGAAATTACTTGGTGAATTATAAAAATTTTTATACAAATGTGTAGCCCATGAAAGTATGTTACACTGTACCAAGTTTCATTACCATTGGTTAATGAGCGGAGTCTTCACAGACTCCCAAAAATTACAAAAATTATTATAAAAAAGTGTCACATTTTGTACTGCCTGCCATTTAAAAACCATTCGAACAATAATGTTCAAATACAATGCCAAACCAGTCCTTAATAGTTTTCAGCTACTACAATAATTTCAGTTACAAATTTTTTCAATTTATGTGAGTTACAATCAGTATGACAGCCTGGAGTGTTTACAAAACTTTAAGAACTCCCTCTAAAGAATGTTTACTTTATTTATTGTCATTATAATTTTGAATACTTATATGAAATGTGTTGATCAAATCAGAAAAAGAAATCTCAAATTCACTATAAATTTAAAAAAAAAATTAATTTAGCCATCCCACAAAAATGGCAAGATTGTCTGAGTACTTATAGAATTTTTGATTTAAAACTTAAAGTCACTGTGTAGTAAAAATCTAAAGTTAATTTTTATAATATTGCAGAGTAACTGACAAACTAATCAAATTCGCACATGATTATAGATTTGTTTTATACTATTGCCAATGAATCTGAAGTTGAAACTCATCTAAAACTGAATTCTAAATTCCTCTTTATCTTATCTGTGTAAAGAATCCATTGAGGAAACAAAAGCCAACAAAATTTAGCTATTAATGAATTTTTTTTTTATAAAATATTTTACGTTTTATTTTCACTACATTAACTTGGCAATAAACTTATTAAAGTCAAACCTTTTCAAATTTTAGTTTTCATAGATCTTTTATTATGAATATCGAATACTCTTGCCATTAGTAAATATTCATAAAAATGTGAGGGGTTGTCAAAATAGACAATCCACATTTTCTAATACCTTCACTCACTCACATATTACTCGTAATTTTACATATTTTGTGTTGATATTTGAATTTAATTTAAGTGAAATTTATTCATTAATTTTTTTGTGTTATGTGACATCTTCTGTTTCAACAATGGAAGTTTACCCATTTTATGGATGGTAAGGTTTTTTACATTATTTTCACAAATTGTGTTGTAAGCACCCATTACTAACAAGTTGTGGTTCAAAAAAAAAGGGGTATTCAAGAGATAAATTTTGGAAACTGTTTGGTTTTAAACATGCCCATTGACTTCCTATTTTTGTAATGTAAACTAAACAATCATGTTTAAATTTAGACTTTATGTAAAGTGTCAGTATTGTACATAAAGAAATTTTGATGTAATATATGTCAACATATAGTTTCTGTTTCTTGATGTATTTAGTATCCATTTTCAGAAACATGAATGAGTGAATGAATTCCGCGGGTGCAGCAGCTAGTATGTATGTATATCATCGACTTCTTGAAAAAGTTCACTAAATCCACTTTTTTCCAAAGAAGTGTTACATCCTATACTATAGTACGAGCAATAATTATATGTATATACGTATGTGTGGGTATATATGTATGTAACCATGTTCTGAAGAACTAGACCAACAATGTTATTGAAATTTTTAGGAAAGGGGTTTTTTGGTATGAAAAACAATCTCGATAGATCCTAAGTTTGAGAAAATTCGTTGAACAGAAATATGATCATCTCAATCTATCCATAAGAAGTAAGTAATAACAAGGAATGACGAAAAATTCGCCTAGCTAAAGTAACGGATAGAAAAGGAATTTTGCAAAGTCTGGGCCACACATGATTATTATGATTTATGACTAATGAAGAAATGAGTTTAATATTGCGATTGCGATCTCAATTTTACTCTCGAGAAGTAGAGATATGTTATAAAAATATATTGCTGAAATTCCTTAGTTTGAATTGAATTAATAAAATTTTTCGAAATTTCACATCCAAGCAACTAATTAGGAACTTATCAAAAAATCAGGAAAAAAAAAATCTCTTTCAACTGGTAGTACTCACTAAAACCAAACAGAAATAACCACCTCGTAAATCCGGATTTAAAAAATTCACCAAGTCACAAAAAACTTTTTTTTTTTGGCTGGTAAAAGTAACTATCATGTAATTGCATTTAATTCTTTACGGACTCTGTGAAGTTCACTGATTCTTATCCGAAAATTTAATATATTAAACCCAACCGAAATTTTATTTTTTTTCTCCTGAACAATAAATTTGAAAATGTGATTTGGTAAACTCTGTCAAGAAGCTCACGATATGAGTATATGTACCTATGTATGTATGTATCGCTCAAAATTTTGTGATAATGTTTTTGACAAAACTACCAAACAAATGAAGCTGAAATTTTTATGAGAAATAATTATCATAAAGGAGCAGGTCAGAAAGAAGTTTAGTGATCAACGGTTCAGTAGTTTCTGAGAAGACTAGAAAACAAATAATTCCTGGAAAATTCGTTTTCCCAAAATTATAAGAAAACGAAACAGTTATGAGGCTGAAAAATTCATGATTTACTATCTTCAATTATGTGTAAGTTTGATAAAAGTTTGGTGCCTATTATTTTGGTAGTTTCTGAGAAAACTGAAGAAGAAAAATAGCAGGAAAAAATTTTGTGTTCATGGTTTTGAGAAAACTACTAAACAGATAGGGCTAAAATTTTCATGAAAGGTATTCCTCATATGGGATAAGGTCTGATTTGAGTTTAGTGCCTAATGGTTCAGTAGCTTTCGAGAAAACCAGAAAACTGTATGGATTAAATTTTTGGAAAATTGGTTTTAACAATGAAACATGGATAGATCCGTATTTTTGTTGAAAATATCCATAGGTATTGATAGTTTTTTGTAACTTTTCTACCTGAAACTAACAATGAAATATCGAAATATCGATATGTTTGGTATACCAATCCTCCCCTCCTTGCTCCTTGCCACAGTGCACTGTATGTAACGAGATATTGTATTATGTAAACCAGTTTTCCTTAATCTTTATATGACGTCACTTCGCTTTTGACTTGATACTCGTTCCATATTGATTTCTAAAACTTTGATTATTACATTCTCTCGAGTAGATTAAACAATGTTGTCGGTTCCTTTTATCAAAATACACTCTCAGACCTCTACAAGATATCGATAACTATCGATACAATTAATATTGACTACTATTAATATTATTTTAAAAATTCTTTCGCGTAATCAGAAATCAGGCTTTTTATTTTGAATTATGGATGAAAATTAGCAAACTGGGTTTTCTAACCAAGTATTGCTGCACTAGAGTTTTTTTTTTTGTTACGCAAGTTTTAACATCATAGTTAGTTTGTTGAACTTCAAGGGGGGAAAAATGGGTTGAAAAACGGGTTGGCTGAAATTTACGAACCGTATCATAAAATAGATGAAACTGCACGAAACCAAGGATTGAAACAGTTAATTTCCGTATTGACGAGTGAAGACCTTAGTAATCACAGACTTCAGTCTCGGTCTCAACTTTGCTTAAAATATGTCAGCTGTGTAATGGTTTGAAAATCTAAGGGTTCACCTAAATAGAATTTTGAATGGGAAAAAAATTATTGTTTTAACATGGAGGTTACAAAATAGCAAATGGTTATAAATTAGGCATAATAAAAAATTGTTTGTTTAAGAGCCACAGCCAACTAAGTAAACGTTTCAGGCCATAAAGCCAAAATTGTAATTTCGCAAATTTCGATCTCCAACATCCATTCAGAAATCGATAGATTTTTTCAACTTTTTTTTCAATTCTTTATTCCAAAACATGTTATGATTAAAAATAAATTTTCCATTCTTTTCACAATTTTTCTTATTAATTGAGAGTGAAATTTAATTGTAAAGAAGTTTCCATCCATGAGGCAAGAGGAACGACTTTCAACAGCGTATAATTAAGAAATTAAGCATCTGTAGGTATACGGTAACTAGGCCTACAATGTTTTTAAAGCTGAATGCACGCTTATGTCTGTTGAGAACTCCGTTTTTTACGCTTTTATTGCAATTACTAACCCGACGTTCCTGTACGAACACCTTGAAAGCCCTATAATCGGGTTTGGTTTCATCAGTTATCATCAGAGATAGGCAATATATCACATATCAAATTAGATACGTATAATATATCGTGACTTTATATCATTATATCACTATTCAAAAAATGATACAAAACATTTGACTATATATAGTACTGAAACAGTAAGGCTCCACAAGACCAATGTAATTTGTAATGTCAGGACATGCCGGCATAAAAGTAGGTAACTTGAGTATACTTTATGCTTACTTTCGATGTTTCGCTGGAGTTCACCAATTTAGAATACATTTGATGAGAGTCGTCCCTTGAATTCACAAGGATAGCGTATACATAAACGTCATCAAGTGTTACATAGTGGTTGCCTATTCAGCGCCGGCATGTCTCACCAGACATCATTATTCCTTACAGTTCCAGCACTATATTATGTATAGTGAAAGTATAAAGCAGTGATACAAGTACACTCATCATGTTATCACCTACTATATGAAATTAAACCAAAAAATAAATAAATAAATAAATAAATAAATAAACTTAAAAAATACCATCATTAAATTCTCAAAATTAATAAAAACTGAAAAATACCTACGCAGTTAAGGTTAATTTTATTAGTGTATGTCACTTTTGAATTTTGGTGCAACGTATGACGAATCATATGACACTTACCTTACTTACTCATTTTATCACTCACCATAATATTAATTTCCTATGGTGCGTGATAGCACGAACAACCCTCATATCGCAATTAGAAACTATTTTTCAGATTACATGTCATATCATTCTCCAATTTAAGTTTTCAACAAAACATGGGTAGGAGCAGGCAGTGGCAATGTATAGCTACTATTTTTCTATCATATATGAATTTTTCCGTTTATACTAACTTTCTGACAGGATATCGACCACAAATGTTCCTGATGGAGAGGGGCCGATATAAAACAAATTACTCCGGAGTGATCCTCTTTTACTTCATTCATACTGATTTGAAAGAGAGATATTCCTTGTCGGACGTCTCCACTCGAATATACACAACGAATAGCATCTAATCGTCTATAATAACCTACAACGATATTTTTTCACTATTAAAGAAACACATGTGTGACCCCTATATTGTCGAAGTCACAAACGACACTCGACGATTGCCACCATACCACATTGTACCTTCTATACAATAATCCAATTAATTGAAAGAGCATTTTTCACTAACCATCCGGCCTGCTGACAACGTCATGTATATTTGGTATCCTCCCGGCTAACCTAAATAATCAAAGAAAATTAGTAAATAACTGTCATTAGGCGACTCCGAAAACTACCGTACAAACAGCACCTAAATTACGGTATACTTAAGTATCGTAATATTATGGTCGAAGCACGTGCGTGTGCTTTGTAATATATGTTTTAATAGGAGAGACATCATCGTTCGTACCTTCTTCCAACCAGAGACAGAAGCAAGACAAATGTGTTAAGGGAAAACCGAGCCGACTAATTGAAAGTAATTGCCAGTTACCACAGGCCACTCCTTTCGCTGATATATCTTTGCCAAAAAAAAAAAAAACAGTAATATAACATGTGCCTTTAAATGCGCTATCCGTAAGTTGTCGGTACACATTCATCAGTGGTCCTGAAGCTTATATTCATGGAAAATAACTACAGTTTTAGACAATGATCGGCAGAAAATTGAATATTTATGCGTAGAAGAGGAACAAGGATGTGACAATGTGGCTTGCGTCATAAGGAGAAAATGTTCAAAAAGGGGTGCATAAATGGGCAAAAAAGGGCGTAAGGCAAAAAAACTCTAGCGCAGCAAGCATCTCTAGAAAAAGTAGGTTTTGGAGAGAAAAGCATCAGGAGTTTTGATAGTTACATTAATTGCCTTGTCTTTAAGTTCATATATGCGTAGATAAATGTTATGTTATGATAATATGAAATTTGTTAGTTGCTGACAAAATATTAGACAATGTGAAATTTAAAAGCATTATTTCTTGAAACGAAAAATTGATTAAGATGATAAAATTTGGTAAATAATCATATAATTTCAAATAAAATCAAAAAAATACCATGAATTTGAAAAAAAAAAAAAAAAAAAAAAAACTTTGTTGGAATATCAGTTTAAGCGCCTTCGTTGAATAATGATAAGAGTGTTTCCGTTAAGTAGGTTCGGAACTCTGTTTTTTACATTTCATAATTCCATGTGAGTTGTGTCCAGGTTCTCATCATCTTGTGAAGACGTGAACTATAATTAAGTTTATGTTGTTGTGTCTGGCTGACGATGTGAATGTGTTCGTCTAAATTATGTTCATTCATTATATGTGTTTATTAATTCCAACATGATAGCTAAGCAATGGTTAAATCGATCAGTTTTTTTAAACCTCGTGGGATAAAAATTTTCGAGTTTATTTTAATCTCCTTATACGAAAAGAAAATGTCCGTGAAAATATTTAGAGCACATGTTACACCATGTGAATACCAGTTTGACTAGTTTATTTCCATACCGGAAATAAAGAAGAACCAGAAATCTGCGCCTTTCTCCATACTAGTGACAAAAAGGAACCTAACCTGAAGGAACACGATTAACTGGGAAGTATTCTATCAGATACTTCAAAAAAAGTGGGAGGAACTCATTCAGAGAGGTATTCGACCAAATACCTAAAATAACGTCTGAAATATCGTTAGATCAATTTTTATTTGAGGAAAGTTTTCAACCCTTTTTACTGGTAAATTTTTTATGTCTCAGTCATTACAGTTTCATATTTGATTACTTTGTTCTGAAATGTACTGTGAAACTGAATTCGTTTTATATTACAATAGTTTATTTTAGTTTATAGCTCTTGTAGCATTTTGAATTTTGATGTTTGATTTTAAATTTTATACATTTTTTTTTTTCATTTATTTTGGAATTCGTCATGTTTCTAAATTGTCTATAATTGGACGAGCGTTTTTTTTTTTTTTTTTTTTCCTATAATATTGAATGTTTGTATATCCAATTAAAGGAGGTACATGTAAAGATACCAATATTTAACAATTTTCTCCAAAAAAAATTTAATAAAAAATTTAACAGGTGCCGGGGTTTAAACTCTGCACCTCCAACCATGAAAACCATGCCTTACCCTTCACATCAAGTCAAGTAAGAAAGTTCCTCACTTTTTCTATATGAAACATAGGTTATGAATTATGATATTACCACACAAAAAATAAACATGAAAACATTAATTCTAATTAAGGAAGCAGATCTTTGCTGTTGAAATGATATTAAGATTAAGAACAATCTTAAATATGGATAACCTAAAAGAAGTAAACGTAAATTACGTAATTGTAATGATATCTGTCGTCAATCTGAGGTTTTTTTGATTAAAGATAATAATTTCAATATATTTGAATTGAATGAAATTGAGGAATACCTACAGCTACTTGGTCATTGTAAAACATAATAATAGGGAACTCTCAACTATAATAGATTTAAACTAAAAATTACCTTAACACTACAGAATTTTGAAATTTAGCTAAGAAATCCATACCTATGTCATGATTTCTTTATCTTCGAAATGATTAGGGAAATTTTTATAAATGAGCAGCCTTTACTGGCAATATAAGCCACAGTAAAAAAAGTAAAAAAAGAAAAAAAAAGTTTTGTATGTTCTGTAGAAGTTTGCAAGGACCCGTGAAGATTTTTTAATCCATCATAAATGTGGGTATTTTCTTCAACATAATTCTTTTCAAACTTAATCGAAACTGGATGGATGCTGTCCTGGCAGGTGTTTTCGAAACAATTTTCTCAAGTTTTATGATTTTTTTTTGCCCATTCAGCTGAACTGCAACCTCATCAGTATGGGTTTATTTTAAAATTCCTTGAGTTACAGGAGAATTTATTAAAGATTTGAATGAAAAAATATAATAATGAAGTTTGTGGGAACAAAATCTTGAAAGCTCAAATTTTTTTCACGTCTGTAGTCAACTTAATTTTCAGCAGCATTGTGATATTTCAATACATTCAAATATTGAATACAAGCTGCATAATCTACTTCAGTGTGCAGTACTAACATTCAAAAGAACTCATCTAGAGCAGAAAAATATAGTGAAAACTTTCAAACTTAAATATAAAACTTAGTTTATTGAATTTTGGCTCCTCAGAACTGACACTGAACTAAAACCTTATTAGAAATTAGAAATAATTTTCAATAGAACATGTCCCAAACTGAAACTTTTGAATTTAATTAGAGCTCTAAGAATAGAGTTTTTGAAACAAAATGTCATCCAAATTATCTATGGATATTGACAGGGCCAACATTTTGGGAAAATACGATAATCTGAGGGAGGATTGATGGTAAGACAAAAAAAAACATCCATCAATTTATAATATACGTGTAGAAGAAGAAGGTATACTGCAAAACATATTAATACCTTTACCCTGGCACAAAAAAATCAACCATAAGCTTTATTGAATTTTCATTATTTATTACTCTATACTGTATTTTTCATAAAATGAAATTCAAACCCGTTGTGGAATACATTAAAACTAGGTCACTGAGAATAGGTAATTTTCTTAATAAAGGCCGGTTCACCATTAACAGTAATGGCAACCAGAACGAGAATCATGAAAATGTAAAACGTAGATGGATGAGAATGAGAATTGTCCAAGAATGTAATTGGGAAAGTTGGACGAAGTTCATATTGCATGAGCAAAACATATTATTTTCACATCACTTACCAATTCCATTGAAAAAGTATTGTGAATGGACCCTTGAAATTCTCATTTACATTTTTATTATAGCTGTCATTCTCATTTTAATTACCGTTAATTGTGAATCAGCCGTGACAAGCAATTCTGTTTTTGCTTAAGTATAATATTAGGCCTAACAGAAGAAAATGTAAAGTAATTGAAAACTAATACCTACATAGGTAAAATAATCGCAGCATATATTTTCATTGAATAGTGATGAATTTTATATATGTATTTATAAAAGTAGATATATCTATACATTTTATTTATTTTTCCTGTTATGAAATAGCATACCAGCCGAATCATAGGATAATAATAATTTACTAATTACATTATGGACCACACACTGCCTGGGTATGTAACAGATTGATTGAAAGAATAATAAAAGGATAATTCTACTCTCCACGTATATTCTGAAAATGTGGGAGGTGCGGGTGTGAAGGATTTAGATGTACATTAGTGGCAACAAAGGGAGCTGATGACTACTTGGTGGAAGTTATAGCATATTATAATAAGTATTTTTACTCACCATCATAATGAAGATTTATTAATTCATTGGTAAAAATCATTTGAATCTGAGATTCTACCACTCAAAGTAGACTTGAGGTTTTGGTTTCCATACTTTGGCCTGTAAAATGATTAACACAGTATTAAATCTCCATTTTGAATGATGGTTGATTTAAGGGGATAGGATCAATCAATAAATGTTCCGAGGGATCCAGTTTTATATAGATACTTCAGGAAAATTTTTTTTGAGAAATATTTTACTGACCTAAACGTAGTATATACAGAATAAAAGCCAATAAATATACAGTTTGAGTGCATTTTCCTTTATAAAATGCAATTATTGCGTTCAGTGCAATGGTGGAACCTGCGGGCAGAATCTGTAGAAAATCACTAAATCTGAGTCATAGATCACAAATATGTAGATCATTGTAATTCTTCTGAACACAATATATAGATACAGTGGGTACCACTTAATCCATTCACCGATAATCTGGACCATCGATTATTTCAACCAAAATTGTTGGGGACAGATCCAAAATTTTCTTTTTTAGTCCACCACTTAATCCGATTTTCTGGTTAATCCGGACAAAATAACCTGTGCCTGATTCATCCAGATTAAATTGCACCCGCTACCCGCTGTATATATATATGGTTTTTAAAGCTCTCTATAGCGCTCTCACTGTACTGAATCAGGTCTTAATATACGTAATAATCGATTTGAAATTAAAAGAGAAATAATGTTTTGCTGAGCTTGTGACCTTGTATTTCCAATGTTAATCGAAATATTTGCAAAAAAATAAATTAGAGGGGACGTACAACAGAAGGGATTCCTTCCTGAATCTGGAAGTTGGGTTTGGTTGGGTATATTATGGAGGGCTTAACAAGGCATTTTCACTAAAGAAATTTTTATTGGGATTTTCTTCTTTTTTGAAACCATATACAATCAGAAACACGCAGTTCCTTTCCTGGAACTGGTATTCAACTACGCATGAAAATGGTAGTCTATAATAATTAATAATGGGGCATAACTAGTGCATAATCCCATGTTTTCATACGGATAACTCATATAAATCGATATATGTTGGTTTGAAACTTTTATAGAAATTGGAGACTATTAATGACTCTTTCGAATGGGTAAATATGTAGCTATCTCATTTAATTAGCAGTATTTAGTCATTTCTGACGGTAAGAAAACTAACTTTCGCACACAAAAAAATTAATGGAAAAACTACCTTTCAGACACTATTTGCGGTTAAAACATAGCTACACGCTGCTAATATAGTAGTTAAATGTAAATCAGTAGCGTCACAGCTAAAATACAGACATTCATAAAAAATCATTAGCAATAAAATATCAGAGTAAAAGTTGTAAAAAAAAGTGCCAAATCACTATAGGTTCCTGGCAAACAATTCACCAACTATTAAAAAAATTATGAGTTTCCACTGCTAATTTTAGAAGTAAATTATTATACTAGCAACTAAAAACCTAAATTAAATTAGCAGTAACTTCTAACAAAGCACAACTTTCACAGTCAAAAAACTGCATTTCTTCAACTACAGATTTTTACAAATATCTGTATTTTAAGGGTAACACTTATAATTTTCAGATATAATTTATGATGAATCAGCCTTGTTTTAGCTGTATATTGTGGGCTCAAGGATGTACCTCAAATTCTCCAGCTAAAATGTAGACACTTATAAAAACTGTTAGTTGCAAATTAGCTTTGTATAAAATGGGAGAAATGTCCCAAATAAGGAGGAACATACTGAATTTTATATAGGTTTTTGGCTGCTGTAATGCTAAAATACCACTAAAATTAGCAATGGAGACTTCAATATTATACAACTAAAAGACTTATAATTGTATTGAGATAAAATATTAATAGGTACCTACATTTTTCCCACAAGCTGAAGTTTTTATTGTTATCAATTTGTGATTTGAGGGATGCATAAGGAAATTTAGAAGTCAACTCACAATGCTGTTTTGGGTGCAGAATAGCATTTTCACTGCTTAATTTTTTTTTGGTCTACAAGTTGGCTTCCTTACTGACAAACGGTTCTCAATAAAAGAGAAGAAAAACTTAGGAACTGCCACCTTCATTTAGATAGTCTTTCAACAAATACTTTGCAGATAAATCAACGTCACACATTCACATGTTTTACAGAGAGTTATGCACGCATTGTGTTAGCAGTGAATTAGCAGTATAATTGGCAGTACAGCTAAATATGCTGCTGTAAACTGTTTTCCATGTAAAGCTAATTTAGCATTGGTTTCTTAGCTGCACGAGTGATAGCATACCTATCGCTAAAACTAGCAGTGGAACACTGCTAATTTTTTTATTAGTTAGCTGTGAATTGTTTAACGGGTAATTTGCTTTTTATTGAAGCTTTACTGTTGGAGTAATTCAATTTTTCACCAGTTCATCGCAGCTAGCTTAATTCCTTTGAAAGAGGAACAAGAAGAAAAAATATAAAAAGAAAAAGAGCAGCAGTTTACAAGAATTGGTTAGGTACTAATTAAAGAAATAGGTACCTACTTGATCAATTTCGAAAGGTGTTATCATCGCATGCCCCAGAATCAGTAACAACAATTCACACATCAATACTTTTTTTTTGTTTTCTATTCAAAGAAAACTATTTTTTGTTGCGGTTTTTTTGTCTTCTTTTTTTATTCATAAAGATAGAATATATTTTATAGACGTAATAATTATTTACAACCGAAGTGGTTTTATGGCTGTAAACGTGCAGAAGTTTATATAAAATTAAATTTACACGTAAACCGAATCTTTGGAGTCAAGAAGAAAAAAATCGAATACATCCAAAGACGAGCAGTTTCAAATCGAAAAATAAAAACATAAGCGTAAGGGATGGAATAAGGTACAATCGATAGGATGAAAGATGTCCGTGGCGTGATGCAAATCATTTTTCTCTTTCTATTTCCTTATGACTGATTCCGACAGCTGATTTTCATATCATTTAACTGCCGATCAATTTTATTATATTTTCTTTTTTTCTCACTCTACGTATTCAGCCTAAATGCAGTCATAACACTGATGCTTATCAGATGTATCGATGTGAAACTGTTACTTCCACTTCCAAGCGAGCAGAAAAATGAAACGTAACCAAAACGTAGGCGCGGTTTCTCAAATTCAAATGTAATATCTCGGGTGAGATGTGCCACATATTAACATTTCGTGCAGTGTCATGCATTGATCACATAACCTATTCTTTTTATAATTTTTATATTTTTCGTGTGTATGCGTGTTCTTTTCTTAAAAGTACCCGTAATGCAACCTATGTATCTACCACATGAGCTTATCACTGGTCACCAGTGTGAAGCCTGCCAGTTTAGGGATTCGAACCAACGACTTTCAAACTTTGCCTGCAATCGATAGACGCCATTACAAGTGCAGGTGAGATTTGTTACATTAATTTTGGTTGCTACTTGGCGCACTTATTGTACTTTAAAATTTAAAAATAAAATGAAAAACATATCAAATAAATAAATAAATAAATAAGTTTTGAGTTATCGCATGTGTCATGGAAAATATGTACCCTATTTGAAATAAATTGTAGTTTCTTCTGTCTTGGTTGGAAATTATCCGCCCTCCTCCTTTGGAAGAATATGCCAAAACGAAAATATAGAGGCTAAAAAACATGTTGCATTTATATCTATTTTCATAAAATAAATATCATATTCCAACAATTTTTTATCTAAATAAATGAGTAAACGCCAGTTGAAATTCTTTAACATTAGAGTTTTTCAAGACTCAACGATTGATCTTAAGGGGGATTAATCTCAAATTTTTGAGTAGTATACCTTTCTTTGATCCCATTGACAAAATATGTGCGGTATTACTGCTTCAACCATGTGGTATGCAGTATTCTAGTGCAGAAATTATGCAATTTTTAAACTATTCGAAGTATCATGTACAACAAATGTGCGTTTTGTAGTATGAAAAGTTGTATTTACGCCTTACAGTATTGGATTAGTATGCTACGATTGTAATACGAAGCGCACATGCGATTTGTAATATACAAAAAGCATGTGACTTATGTACTGCAAAGGAAACACACGATTATTAGTATAAAAATCGCATATTGGACTATACTGCAAATGGCATATTTGATTTTCAGTATATGATATACATTCACCCTCTGCACAGGGAAGTGCTACGTAATTTATATTATAAAAATTTTTATATGTATCTATAGCTACTACCAAGAGTGCACGAGAAATAGTCAGCTTCCCAACAGAATTTTCCAAATTTACTTTTTTTTTTTTAAAATGTGTTATTTATATCAAAAAATTGGGAATAAAAATTTTTTTCAACTGACAGTACTCACTAAAGCCAATCAGAAATAACCGCAGCTGCTAAATGCGGATTCAAATAATTCACCAAGTCCCAAAAATCACTTTTTTTTGGTTGGTAAAAGTAAATATAACTCAATTGCATGTAATTCTTTGTGAACTTGGTGAAGTTTACTCGACTATTATCTAAAAACTTCATTTATTAGACCTAATTGAAATTTTGTTCTTGCCCTCCAGAACAATTAGAAAAATGTGAATTGATGCTGATGATCTGTATTATATGAAATGTACAAACTTCTTTTATAATTACTTTCTGAAGACTACGTAGGAAATTTGTTGATGATGGGTTTACAAATTGATATGGGTATAAATTTGTGAACTGAATGAGACCTTGAATCATAAAATGGTACAGAAATGTGAACTAAGCACTTTGAAAAACATATCTTGTGTTGTAACACTTCAGTTTGAGAAAATAAAATTTTGACAAAATTTTCAGTGATCCAGGTAGCCCAACACGGGGTCTAATAAAAACATGAATTGGCTCCTTGAAAAACATATATAAGGATGTATCAATCAGTGATACAATAACACAAATCATAACTGCTTTTTGGGGGTTCAGAGTGGCCCCCCAAATGTAAGAAAAATTTGTTGTAATTCAATTTTGGCGTAGCCTTCCATGAGAAATTTTAATCCTTCCAAATTAAATTTCATCTGATTTTGTACAATCCTTTTTGTTTCTCTGATTTTTGTGGTCAACTGCTTTAGAGAAGAACCAATAAAAAAAAAAAGAAAAAAAAAGTAATAAACAATTGCTGAAGTTCAATAAAAATGTAAAAATTATGAACTGCAAAACAGTGTATACTCATGTGGAATACCTTGTCGTGAGAGATATTCACACTAGAAGGTTTTCAACAGTATTTGCGTGTTCTGCCACTTCATACAATTAAGTATGGCAGAGGCAAATCCTCGGCGAACACTGGCGATTTTTGAGCCAGTTCTGAGAGTTTATATACAGGATTTGGTACATGCACACAGACACACATGCATACGTACATGTACGTAATTATGTCATGCGTTACGTCGTTTCTTGCCTCTGTCCAGGTGATAAGAAACGACGCAGCGCATTTGGTACCGAGCTGTGACATCACCGAGATCGTTATCTGGTAATTGATCTCGGCCTGTGCCATGTATTTTACCTGTATGTACGTACAGATACGAACATACAAACGCACCAGGGTGTATTTGTTTAACGTCATAAAGATGATTATTGCTCGCCTTTGGGCGGAAACTGTCATCAAGGGGTGCAAGCCCCTATTACCTCATACGAGTATTGTCCCCACAGCTACTCCCCCCAGTTTTCACGTTGCAAAAATGATAAGTCACGTGCCTGGGGGGACTTATTGAGTCTATTGCTGTCTCTGATCTTTCTCCCACTTGGCCAGAGCCGAGCCTACAACAGCACCCACACACTCGTAAGATAACTTACAAGTGTTAAATCAAGCCTGGTACGTTTCTCAACTCTGTTGCCCCCTACATCTGGGCAGTCAATTTTGTTGAGCCGGACAGGTGTATGGATGGGGATGTTGTAAAGTGGAGGACAAGATGGGGCCTTCGGTTTTGCCCGGTTGAACATCAGGGAGTTCGAAGTCCCCGATGGTCTGTAGGCTAGACTGAAAATGGGAGGAGGGTGTGTTATTGGCACCTCTTCCACCGGGAGTTTCCACTTCACCTCCAATGTTGTCAGGGTTGAGGACCCCGAGGGTGGGTTCTCCACTCTCAGTGTCTTCTCCAGCGACCTCGAAGGTGTGATGAGGGGAGGAAGGGGTGCCAACATCATCTTGACAATGTCCACAGCCGAGGTCATACCCATGAGCAATTCATTATCGAGTCTTTAAATCTCCTTTTTGTGCTCCATCTGTTCCCGAGTCTTTACAGGCACAGGGACCGGTGGCACTACAAATTGGAAATTTGGAGTCGAGAATGGAGTGATTATTGGAGACGACATTATACAAGGAAGGAAAAAACAGAAAATTATTGGAAAAAAGGAAAAGAAAAAATGGTAGAAAATTTTATGAAATTCGGCGTGTTATAGTTAACAGCAGAAAGGCGAGTGAAAATGTTGTGAGATCATTTTTCAATCGCAGTTTTATTCAAAGTCGTTATCTCATTTCAGACATGTTTGGAAGGGATAGTGCATCAAATATTCATTAACTGAAAAGTTTTCCAGTCAAAATCTGTTAAGTACAAGCAGAGTTAAGCGTGTTTGAATTTTCGTGTTTTTGAAATTTTGTATCTCACAAAGGAATGCACTCTTTGTTTGTGACATCATAATCTATTGACTATTTTGTTATCTGAATGTTTGTCAATAGAAACACGTTGCAATGTTTTCTTCCATATCACACGTGGTTTTGTTTATTCGTATCGTATTTTATTTGCACACATTTTTACTCTGCTTATCTGCGGAATTTCTTTTGTTATAAATATTCCCAGATTCTCGCATATTTTTGTGCGGGTTTGCAGATTTGGCTGCGGATATTAATTTTCATAAAGAATTTTAGTTTCTCTGGGCCAATCTCTCGGATTTTCGAGTTGGAATTTGGTTTCTTCGCTTTTTGCTGCCAAGGGGCCTGCCTATTTTTTGTGGGCATAAGGGGGCCGATGGATCGTAGTGTATTTTGACGATCTCATCACTAAACTTCACCGTTTTCTTTATTTTTGTTTTTTCTACTGGTGAGTTTTGAGATTTATCACCTTTTTCGACCGGTTTATCTTCAACTTTTTGTGGTTGTGTGATATTGGACTGTGTGGTCTGTTTTTCTCCTTTAATTTTCCTTTCTGTCGTCTTCCTTGTTGCTTTTTGGCGCATTTTCTTGTCGTCATTTATAAGGTACGGAGGTTTCAATCTATCAATTGAAATCGTTTTTTTTCACCTGCGATTAGTATCACGAAATTTTTGTCATCTCGTGATACAACCTTATAAGGACCAGCGTATGGTTTCTCCAACGAAGATCTTATTTTTTTGTCTCTGACAAACACATGAGATGTTGTGGCCAAGTGTTTGGAGACATAAATCTTTGGTTGGCCATGACGAGCTGCCTGTTTCAAAAAGCTGTTAGCATCAGTCTATGTTTTGGACGAGCGTTTCGGGGCTAATATCTTTCGAGTGGGTGAAAAAGTCCAGTAGTAGGCGCAGCTCTTCACCTAGAGCCAACTGCGCCGCAGAGTAACCTGTGTCCATTTGAAGAGCAAATCGAAGGCCCAAGAGGATGGTTGGTAGTACGTCAACCCATCTCCTGGTATTGCAAGCCATGATGGGGGCTTTCAAAGCTCTGTGCCATCACTCAACTTTACCATTTGCTTGAGGATGGTAAGCTGTGGTGCGATTGTGTTGTGCATCAAGCTTCTTAGACAGCTCTTGAAAGAGCGAGCTTTCAAGTTGGCGACCCTGGTCTGTAATGATGACTTCAGGTACGCCATAGCGGGCAATCCAGGTGTTGTATAACCTGGCAGCAACTGTCGGAGCTGTCAACTCATAGAGAGGAACTGCCTCTGGCCATTGAGTTGCTCTATCGATCATCATCAACAGTTATCTGTGTCCTTGGGATGGGGGTAATGGACCCTCCAAGTTTATGTGTATTGTTTTGAACCGCTTCCGTTTGTTTGAAAGATTTGAGAGGCGATCGAGTGTGTCTTCCTACTTTAGACTCTTGGCAGTTCAGGCAACTGCGAGCCCATTTGTTGCAGTCGGACTTCATTCAAGGCCAAACAAATCTAGATGCTACTAATCCAGCAGTGCATTTTAGTCCCGGGTGCGATAGATTGTGCACATTACTGAAAGCCAATTTGCAATACTTTGTCGGCTGGAATGACCTATTCTTGCCTGTACTAATGTCGCATGTTAGTAAAACATTAGTACCAGAGATTTTCCTCTGTCTCAATTTGAGAGCTGTGTCATTGTTCGACAACTGTTCTTGCAGTTCTGCATCCCTTAACCATTCTTTAGCTATTTCAGCGTAAGGTAATTGAGATGGTGCTGAGATGGCTTAGATCCTACTAAGAGCATCAGCTGGAGTGTTGAGTTCTCCACTTATATACTGGATGTCCGTAGTCAATTGTCCTATGTAGTCCATGTTTCTGCACAATTGAGGAAAGAAAAAGCGTGGTACATCAAGGGTTATGGCTAATAGCATATGATCGAGTTCACAATATTTGATCATAAAGTTGACGTACTTAGTTCAAGGTTCTGGGTCGAGGCTTTTTTCAAAGCGAAGCAAAGCTGCGCGAGCTTGCTTATACGTATTAACGAGAGCTTGAATTGGCTTATCTTGAGGAAGCAGTACTCAAAATTTTCCATTTTTGAGCCGTTCGTATGTAGACATAAAATGAGCTCCGCATCACTCATGCATGCCCAACACGGGTTTAGGCGGGTATACCTCCTCTACTACGAAGAATCGTGTTAAATCGTCTTCAATTTTGATGGTGAGATTACAGCATTGAGTAGCTAGTACTGAGGAGGTATCAAGCGGCCCTCGGTACCCATCCAAACGCTGTTTCTTGGAATGAAAAATTACCGAAGAATTTCTTATTACCAAATAAGATCTGATTCGAGTATTGACTGCCAATAAGAATATCCACAGTAGAATATGGTAGCTGAAAATCAGCGAGCTTCAAGTTGGGATTGAGATTCTCAACTTGTTTCAGAGTTTTTGAACTAATTTTATACGGTACTCGGCCTACAACATTAGCCTCAAATTCCAGGCTATAATTCAAGTGACGAGATTTCACCTTCAACCAAACTGAGAGTGACGAATCGTACTTGCCAGGGTTAACGCTCTGGATGGAAGCTATTGCAGATTTAGTGACAAACCCATGTTGTCTAACGAATAACTCAGCGACCAAATTTATCTCGGAACAAGGGTCGATAAGCGCACGAGCTTTGATAAATTTTGAGCCAATATGAACGAGTATCACTGCGCTAGGGAGTAGAAAAAGTTCTTCGGTATGAGTGCGCGTAGTAGTGGCCAAGATGAGCATCGATTTTCCAGTCGATGACTCAGAATTTGAGGATTCACCAGCTGATTTGGTTTTCTTCAATGTTGATGAACCGGAAATTTCTCTGTGCAGTAAAGTGTGATGGTTCTCAGAACACTTTCTGCACTTGGACGAGTTACAATCAGAAGTGACGTGGAATTGTTGAAAGTAATTGGCACATAGCTTCTTTTCACATACGAAAGCAAACCAGTCAGTTATGATTTTTTTGAGAAATTGCTCACACTGTGAAAGATAGTGACTTTTCTCACACAGCAGAAAACAGGCAGACAAGGACGAGTTTCGAGTGAGCGTCTGTTTTTTAACGACAGCGAGCGTAGCTTTTGGTTTCTTTTTCTCGTCAGCAGGAGTTTTCCTTGCATTTGACAATTTTGAAACAGCATCGGGATGCAGACTTTCGTAAGCAAAATAACGATTTTCAAAAATGTAGCGAGAGGTTTGAACGATGGGTAGGACGAGAAATCGAGATACGAGTTTTCCCAATTGGTGCGTAGGAGATCAGGAAGTTTGAGAACTACGATAAAAGCAATTAAAGGAGACATTTCCTCGACCTCTAATTTGCATACTTTCAAGCCATGAATGATTGCGTTGACTCGGTCAAAGGTTTTGCGGAGGGAAGTGAATGTTACAGAGGGTAGTTCGAGCAAATTGTGGAAATGAGTGGCGATTAAGGCGCGTTGATTGTAGTAACGTTCTTCAACGTACTTAAATGCAGACTCGTACGCTCCTTCTTGGCGTGTATGATCTTTCAGAAGTGTAGCAGCGTCACCTATCATGGCCTGTTTTAAAAAATACAACTTCTGTACGGGCTTTAAACTTTCATTTTTATCGATCATTACAGAGAACAAGGAGTGCCACTTGGTAAAATTTTTCATTTTGCCATCAAACTTGGGTACTGGTATGTCAGGCAATTTAACGAGAGCGTTTCCTACAGAGGTTTCACCTCCAAAGGAAGTATCGAGCAAGCGGCGAGTTTGAGTAAGCTCAACTGGTTTATGTAGGTGTGCAAAGATCGCATTCACTTTGCCCTTAGCGTTGGCATACTCTTGCGCTGACATATTGTATGCTTTAGCTAACTTACTTTCAGCATCGTCGATTTGTTGAGCCATTTTACCTGTGAAATCGGTGAGTTTGAGAATGTCATTGAGGATATCAACTCAAG
This sequence comes from Ericerus pela, assembly GCA_011428145.1. Classification (NCBI taxonomy): domain Eukaryota; kingdom Metazoa; phylum Arthropoda; class Insecta; order Hemiptera; family Coccidae; genus Ericerus; species Ericerus pela. Next base: position 379,207 of record WOFM01000140.1, on the reverse strand, counting down.
CGAGGTTTGCCTTCCACTGTTTGAGGTGGGCATTTATGCGATGAGCAACTTCTTTGGACGGGTTCTCAAGAAAAGCTTTGTCAATCTCAGCCTTTGAATTCTTGATTTGACGCATAGCAAGCGCTGGTTACGCTCCAGAGATTTGAGAGATACACTTTTGTCAGACATATCTACGATACAAGTACGAGGAATCATGAAATTGCGATAAATCAGTTACAAGATTCGAGTGAGTAGGTTTAAAAAACTGATAGATGGCAGCACATGATATGTACGCGCGAGAATTTGTGAGAGATGTGTGAGGATTTACGAGAAATGCACGAGAATTGTGATTAACAAGCGATCACGTACATACTAAGCGCAAAGTACAATAAGCATACGCCAAATTGTAAATTTTGAAAAAGATTTGAAATTTGATGTAATGAGTGCAAGTGTGAACTATTGAGAGTATACGCGAACGATATCACAAACACTTTCAACTTGAATGCAAAAATTAAAAAAGTTTTTTAAGGGGACTGTAAATTATACGGAACTAGAAATTTCACTAAGAAATCTGGCCCAAAGGACCAATGTTTCTGCACATTTGTGCAATATTAAAATGAAGAGTGAATTAATGAACCGAAACAAAATTGTATATTTTAAAATGTATTAAGAAACGCCATGCGAAAATTTACAGTATGTAAAACCTACGAATGTAAAAACAAGACTGAACATGATGAACGAGAATGCATTGAGGAAAAAACGAGGTAAGCTTATCTTAGTTGATAAGCTTGCCTGCCGAATAAAGAATAGCGAGGGACACGATAAGACGTAGGAACAGTCCAATTGTCGAGCTCTTCTCGGGGAAGCTGGTTCTTTCTTTTGCGTGAAGGCATATGTTAGGGGTTTATGATCTGTATACACAGTGAAACATCTACCCTCTAATTGGTACCCGAAATGCTTCAACGCAGCAAATATTCCCAGTAACTCCCTGTCGTATGTGCTGTAATACTTTCCGGTTTTTGATAGCTTTCTGAAGAAGAAAGCGAGCGGTAACTTCTTGTTGTTGTCCTTTTGGTACAGTGTTGCACCAATAGCAAAGTCGGATGCATCAGTTGTGACACATAATGGCAGACTTTCATCTGGGTGAGCGAGAAGAGTTGCATTTGCACGTGTTTCTTTGATGTTTTCAAAGGCTTTTTCAGCTTCTTCTGTCCAAACGAGTGGAGTTTTATCTTTCTTTTTGTTTGTTTTTTCAATGCAAACAGCTTACTTTGTTCGGCTGCAGCATTTTAATGCAACGTCTGTAGAAATTCACCATCCACAAGAAGCGTCTGAGTTCAGCAATTTTTGAGGGTTTTGGGAATTTCAGTATGGGCTCTACCTTGGTCTTCAGAGGGGAAATGCCTTCGGTCAAGACTTGATAGCCGAGAAAGTCAATTTTGGTCTGTTTGTATAAACTTTTTCCAACATTGATGGTAAGTCCAGCAGCGTGTATACGCTGTACGATGGCTCTTACATTCTTCTCGTGCTGTTGCTCACCGCCTTCTGAGCAAATGCATATGTCATCCAAATATGCATAAGCAAACGGCAAATCCATAAACAGTCCATTGATGAATCTTTGGAAAGTTTGTGCAGAATTACGGAGTCCAAACGGCATTCGAATGTATTCGAATAGACCAAAGGGGGTTATGACCCCTGTCTTTGGAATGTCCTGTTCAGCCATTGGAATTTCGTGGAATGCCCAGATGATGTCAATTTTTGTGAACATGGTTTTACCCTTCATATTCGCGTTGAAGTCCATTATGTTTGGGACTGGATAGCAATCAGGAACTGTTTTGGCATTTAAGGCCCTGTAGTCTCCAATGATTTGCCACTCTCCACTTGCTTTTTTGGACATGTGGATTGGTGAACTCCATGAGCTCTTCGAGGGGCAGCATATGCCTTCCCCTATTATGCAATCATAGTATTCCCGTGCTGCTTTGAGTTTATCAGGCAGTAACCTGCGAGCTCTAGCATGGCAAGGTGGTCCTTTAGTTTCTATATAATGAACGGTGTCATGTTTATAGGTCCGATGCCTGCGAATCGATGGTTGAGTAACTCCAGGATAGTCTGACAGAATCCGTAGGAATTGTTCGTCGACTTTAGTGCAGCTGGATATGTTGGTGTCCAGTTGGTACGCTAGCGTTTTGCCTTCCACCCATAGACCAGTATTGTTGTCTATGATCTTTCCATTTTTGAGGTCTATGACCAGGCCATAGTGCGCAAGAAAATCTGCGGCAAGGATTGGAGTTGGAACGTCCGCAATTGTGAAGGACCACGTCATGTATCTTCACAAACCAATGCTTAATTTGCTGGATTCTATTCTGTAAGCTGGAAGGTTTTGACCATTCACAGTTAGGATGTAGTATTTTGGAGGAAATGCCTTTTGATTTTTACTTACTGGCAAAATGCTCAAATCAGCACCTGAGTCAATAAGGTAACGTCTCCTGTTAGTCCTGTCCTTGATAAACAGGCAGCCCGAGTATTTTTTCGAGGGATCTTCAGCCACATAGACAACCCCTCTTTCTAGTTTGACGACTTATTGTATGTTTTTCCCCACCATTGGCATCTGTTATTGCACTTGGTGGCCTCCGCGCCAAATCTATTGTGGAAAAAGCAGTTGTCCCAATTCTGAGACGGGGTTTGGGGGATGATGTTCTTCTAGGGGGAGTTGGACTCTAACCCCTGGTAAAATTGCTCTTTCGGTCGCTGGAACTGGATTTTCTATCAGTGTTCCTGTTGTTGTTACTCCTGATTTGAGCGGTTATTGCTTCTACCATTTCTGGAGTTATTATTATTATTTTTCTTCTTTATTTTACTAATCAGCTGAGCTATCTGGGCTCTAAGCTGGACTAGTTCTATGGTCTCTGCCGATACTGCACAAATCAAGGATGCTGATCTCGAATGTTCTAGTGCACTAACAGCACTGGAATTGTTGATTACCGTAGTACCCACAACTGCCAGACGCTGTACAACATTTTTGGGCAGTTGTTTACAGAACTGATTCCCAATGATCGATGGTGATACGATGTTATCAGCCTTTTGTCTTAATTTGGCCATGAAGATGGAGGGTTTATCGTCTCCCATCTTCATTCCACCCATGACATCATCAATTATTTGATTTTGGGTCTTACCAAACACATTGCGAATTTTCCTGCAGAACCATCTGTATTTGTCTGCTTCCACCAGAGGGCATTCCATGATATCTAGAAAGTGGCGTATTATTTCTGCGGGCATGCCGCTGCAAATGTGTGTATATTTGTGGTTGTTCTGTAGGTTCTCTATTTTGAAACGACCTTCGAGGAGAGTCAACCAGAGTTCTACCTCATTTGGCAAAAATTCCAGAATCTCGATCCTCCGCCTTTGGATTGCAAGGTTCTGCTGTGTCTGCATCTGCAACAGCTGTAATAGATGTGCTAGCACTTTGGGGTCAGCTGTGGCTGACCACTTCCACCTGTCCCAGGCTGATTTGATGTCGGATTTGTCGTATTTCCATTTCCGTTAGTGTTAGGCATTGTAATTTGCTGTATCTCTTTAGAGTTGCTTCTGGCAAAGGTTCCTCCAGACTCTGTCGGTTGTTGGTCTGGGGTCGAAGGGTCGGAGTCATGGCTCAAAAGACAACCACTTCTGAGGGTGCAAGCTGTTGTCTCGTTCGGATTGACGACAGCTCCTAAATGCAAGGCTTCTGGCCTCCGGATTTGTTTTTGTTTTTCCGGAGTATCAAAGACTTCTGAGTCTCTTGTCGAAGCTGGAGGAGTTGGCGGATGAGGGCAACTTTGTTCCTCCAGGTCTACTTCTCTTGGTTCCCTTCCAGAAAATATATTTGGAAGGGGGCGTTTAATTTTCCACTTTTAAAGTCAGACCTCTGCTTCGACAGCTAAAAGTGTCTAGGTCTGTGAAAAATATTTGTATCACAAGTGAGATACTTGCCAGCGCACCATACCTAGTTTTAGAATTAGCGCAACACGCCTAGATACCCACGACGTAGCCAAAAATCACGTTGGGGTCATCACTGTGGAATACCTTGTCTTGAGATGTATTCACACTAGAAGGTTTTCAACAGTATTTGCGTGTTCTGCCACTTCATACAATTAAGTATGGGAGAGCCAAATCCTCGGTGATCACTGGCAATTTTTGAGCTGGTTCTGAGAGTTTATATACAGGATTTGGTATACGCACACAGACTCACATGCATGCGTACATGTACATAATTATGTTATGCGTTACGTCGTTTCTTGCCTGTGCCGAGGTGATAAGAAACAACGCAGAGCGTTTGGTACTGGGCCGTGACATCACTGAGATTGTTATCTGGTAATTGATCTCGGCCTGTGCAATGTATCTTACCTTTATATATGTACAAGTGCGAACATACAAACGCACCAGTGTATATTTGTTTAACGTCATAAAGACGATTATTGCCAGTCTTTGGGCAGCAACTGTTGTCGAGGGGTGCAAGCCCTTATTACCTCATACGAGTGTTGTCTCCACAACTCATTTTAATGTGCATTTCTTAATTTGAGAGTTTTGACTATACATATAGTACTTGACCAGTAAAGAAAAATGATTTTTGGTTAGAAATGCTGGCACTAAATAGGCAACTAGAGTGTACTTTGTGATGTAATTTGATTTGTGTCAAATTCAAGTGTCTAATCTACAATCTTTAGTACATGATTTTGATACTATTTATTGCCATAAAAAAGCAATGTCAAATGAAAGTTTGAGGCAACTAATGGGCTACCTCTAGTATATGCAATATCAGTGCAACTTATCGCCAAAAGAATGCCTGCTCAAAACAGCTGCGATATCGTAGCTACCTACCTATAGTATTCAACAAAATATACTGCATGAAGAAGGAAAAGTGCTACAATTCTGCTGCTACAGAATTCATACTAACTCACACTGCAAGTGTACAATTTGTAATATCACAGAAGCACATATGGTACTTTTTGCAGTTACTTTCAAATTACAATTTCTTAGCTGCATGTAGTATTTGACATTCACTGTAAGAACTAGAAGTGCTGTAATTTTATATTGCAGAATGTTTATGAGCACATATTTCAAACATGGAATCTGGAGAATCACCTGGCTATAATATGATAATAACTGCTGTTACTACTAGCTACAATTTTTAGTAATATTGTAATATTGGACATGTGATAATATAAATTGTAAATTTGCAGTATGTGCTTATTCTCATTTTACAGCAGCAGAATAGCAGCTTTTTTTGAAAAAAATCACACTATTTTGTCAATGTGGAAGTAAGTAGTAAGAATGTCACTACATGGCAGGCTTACTTCATCCTAAAATTAGAATTACAATAAAACTTAAAAGTGCAACTGTACAATATGACCCTAAAAATCTGTATGGAAGACCAGGTTACCATGAAATAAGTATACTATGAACAAAACTTACTTCCCTTTAATCTTTGGACAAACTGGTCCCATAGCATTATTTATCATACACCTGGTAATACTGTCTTCATTTGTTTACTATTGTTATTCAGTTTTTTGTTTTGAAGTTATGACAATATTAAATTTATCAAAATTCAATAAAAAGTAAAATTTAACAACTTACTAAAAATGTGACCAATGGGAGAGCAATTGAGCAATCAAATTTTCAAATGTGTTTCAAAGAAGTTTAATAGTCAGTAATTAATTATTCAGAGTTACCAACACCAAAAAAAATGTTAATTAATATAATGTTAATTTCTAGTAAGAAGGTGAACCTATTGTATCATATATACTTAGCGTAAATTTTCTAGTATACCATGGAACATACTAAAAATACTTTTCAATATTTTACAAATTGTGGGTGTGTGTATATGTGTACACGACACCACACAAATACCAGATCAGGTCGGTTGCGTGATATACGAATGCGTATGTGTGCGGGCCGAGCCCAGTAAATAATTAAGCTGTACAGACGAAATATACAGCCGTGAGCACAAAAACGTAGTTTGTGGGTTTTACCCCACTGGCCCGCTAGGTGGTCGACGAGTGTGTAGTACACACTTGTTCATCATCAACCACCCGTCGCCACACCACTCTCCGAGTAAGTTTCCAAGGAAACTTACGGTGACCTATGACGCCAGTCAAGTGTGGCGCAGCGTTTGCTACTATGCTCACGGATGCCGTTCACATAGTAGGGTCGCCAGGTCTCTTCGGTTTGGACGTACCGAAGTTTGCCGGGAGTGTGGGTCGGGAAGGACGTGTTTGGGGTGCTCGAGGCTGTGGAAGAGGGTGCACTCGAGTTTGGTCTCATGAGCGGAGTCTGGGGACGAGAAGTGGGAATCCACATGAGGGGTGGCGGGTAGGTAACTGGTGGCGCCATTAAAGGCGACATTACCCTGGCTGAAGGATAAGCCGATGCTGCAAGTTGTAGATGTGGGGGAATGGGAATTCTGGGTGGAGGCATTACAACTTGGGGGAGAGGCATCGGGGTTGTCGCTAGGGCGAGCGACAGGGCGTTGTGTGCTGCGAGCACGGCAGCGGTAAATTGCTCCCACGGCTGCAGTGAATGATTCTGCAGTACAGGAGGAACCACTAGTTGCAGTACAGGGGGCTGTACCACAGACGGGGTGGGCTCCTGTATGGAAGCCAGTAGTGGAGCGGGAGTTTGGTTCCGGGTTTTGCCGCGTCTTTCGTCCTGTTCGAATTCCATGTAGGATAGACTGCGAGCGCGAGCTTCACGCCGGGCACGGCCACCTGCCTTGCGATTCAAACGGGGACGCTTCGCCGGTTTGTCAACAGCCGGGGGACTCTTACTACGAGAGGAGGACGGCTGGGACTTGGGGACTTTCTCCGGCGAAGGTGTTGCCATTAAATCGATAACGGAGTTGTTGTCAACGGCAGCACTTTCTGTCGGTTCAACCTCTTCACGTACCGGTGAGAGTACGCATTGAGGGACCGACGTGGGGGTTGGAGGGGGATGGATGGTTGTGGTTGGAGTCGGGTCAACGTCCATCGCTGTCTCTTCCAAGGCAGTCGGTACGAACGAAGGGCGAAGTAACGGCGACTTGCCTTTTGGGACTGACGATGCCGTTTGCGAGGCTACTGGTGCCTCCGCGACTTTGGAAGTCGACGGTTGGGGGGACCGCTTTGTTGCTGCAGACGGACGTTTAAAACCGCTGGTACACAACGTAGAAGTCGCTTGTGCTTGGTGCTTCCGAAGTGGAAACGGTTCAATCTGTTGAACCGTCTTGAGAGGTGGGAATTCCCCAGAGGGGAGTCCCGCTGAGGAAGACGGTTGAGGACCGGGCGAAGGTCTCTTAGATTGAACGCGCTGTACGACTTCAGCGAATGTGCGGGTGTCAATCCGCACATTGCTTAATTGTACAGCGGTCCAAGCGTGAGGTGGCGTCTCCAACGAGTACGCGGTCTTCCTGGGGAGTGGGACGAAGACTCGAGAACGAGAGCTACGGACATGCCCGTGCTGTACGAGCTCAGAGCCCACGCCGCTGCTCCAGGAGCAGGCCGGTACTGTCGAAGTGGCACACCTCGACCACTGGCAGCAGACTCCACCCTCTGCCTCAGCGTTGATCGCCATTGCAGTACTTGAGGAGTACGGCGTGTACCCTCTTGTGCAGGTCCGACAGAGGTAAGCGTCACGGGTGACGCTGAAACTTGATCGGACGTAGAGGTTACAGGTGATGTCTGCTTCAGTGGAAAGGTGGCAGTAGCCGTGGAGGAAGGAGACGAGGCGACGTCAGCTGGTGACGTTGCGGAAGAAAAGGTGGGAGAGGGGGAGCGATGGTCGTCTACATGAGGAGACGACGGTTTTTCGCCATTACCACCCTCTGTTAATGGGGGGGTAGCCCTTAAAAGAGCTGTTTCTTCATCTTCGGATAGAACCGGAATGCTGGGAGAAAGGAGCTCTTGGGACATTTCACCAGTCCATTACGCTCCGTGAAATATGATTAAAAGCGCCTGTTGTGTAGCATTTGATGAGAAGTATATAACAGCCAAGCACCTCAAGAGAAGAGTGAGTGTCTAAAACACGAATTTCACTCGTTTTCTTGACCGTAAACACCGTTTATTTTCGTCTCGTAAACACTAACGAAGGTGCGGTTGCGGCAGCTGTTGTTGCACAATATTACGAGTTTGTTTTGTAGGCGGGGCCTGTTCGTCTTCCGAGGAGGAAGACGCGTCGTATTTATGCGACTGGGTGGCGCCACGAAACAATTTTTGTAATACGTCGTCGTCTACAACGCTTGACTTGTCGTCAGTTGCGTGAGCCGACTCGGACGAGTGCGGGAGAGGGAAAGGGATCGCAATCGGTTCGTCGTCGAGCATAGCGTCAGCTGTTCGACTAGAAGACTGACCGATGGGGTGCGATTGGGTATTTTCCTTCGATAACGCTTCGGGAGGCGATTCTTTATTTTGATCGTGTGTAATTACGATCGGGAAAGAATCGAGCGTGTCGTCTATGTGTGAAGATGACGTCGAAGGTTGGGGTGAGGCATTAGGGGGTGAGTCGTCGTTTTTAGGTAAGACAACCTCAGATGACAAGTCAACTGTCGGTCCCGAAGGATCATCGACGGAAGTTGAGTCATCTGGGTCGGCTTCTATGTCTGTGTAGACATAGGCCGACTTTAGGCGATCGATTGATACGCGTGTGTGTCGTCCTTGTATGTCGATCTCAAACCATTTATCCGTATGGTTGAGGACTTTGTACTGTCCAGAGTACGGTGGGCCGAGTGCCTTACGAGGTGTATCGACGCATAGCCATACGTTTTGGGCTGATTTCAGATCAGCGGGGACGTATGAGGGGGAATTGCCGTGGTTGCAGGTGATTTGGGTGAACGCATTTGCACTTTCACGAATGCGTTGTGGAAGGTTAGTGCCGTCGATGTGGGTGACGACACTTGGTGGGCTGTCTTCAAAGAAATCAGCCGGGAGATGGAGCTCTTCACCATAAAGGAGTTGGGCTGGGGATACGCCGAGGTCGGAGATGACCGTCGAGCGTAGGCCGAGAAGAATGAGAAGCAAATTGGCTGCCCATTCTCCACACGAGTCTTTGGAGTTCTCGCGGGCCATGATGGTGGCTTTGAGAGTTCGATGCCAGCGCTCTATTTTGCCGTTCGATTGGGGGTGATACGCCGTAGTTGAGATTTTGTGTATTCCCAACTGGCGCGCAACCGAGTTGAATAAAGCGCTTTCGAACTGGCGTCCCTGGTCCGTCGTTATGGTTTCGGGGACGCTGAAGGAGGACACCCAGTGTTGGACAAAGAGTGTTGCCACTCGATCTGCGGAGATATCTGTTGTCATGATGGCGTGAGGCCATCGTGTGGTGCGGTCAATCATTGTCAGACAATGACGAGGACCGCTAACTGTTGGCAATGGACCCACGATATCGATGTGCACATGCTTTAAGCGATTGGTAGGGCGGAAAGCTTGGAGAGGAGCTTTGGTGTGTCTACCGATTTTGGCTTGTTGGCATGCAGTGCACTCTTTCGACCAACGTAGGCAGTCAGATCATAGGCCAGGCCAAATGAATCGATTAGCGATCAGACGGGCAGTTGTCCGGCCGCTCGGGTGCGAGAGCCCATGAATTGAATCGAAGATGGTTCTCCGATATTTGGCAGGTACGAAGGGTCATCTTTTCCCCGTGGACGTGTCGCATGTTAAAAGTAACGTGTGTCCGGGTACTCTGAACGATTCGAGGATGAGGGTAGAATTGGGGTCTGCAAGGTATTGAGCGAGTTGAGGGTCGTGTTGTTGACAAAAGGCCATTTCATTGTATGGCACAACACAGGGAGAGGTAATGGCGGAGATTGATATACGTGACAAACAATCTGCGGCTATGTTGTCCTCTCCTTTGATGTAGCGAATATCCGTCGTGAACTGCGAGATATACTCTAGTTGATTTTGCTGGCGTGGTGAAGCTTAATCGCACGCCTGAAACAGGGCAGTCGTGAGGGGCTTGTGGTCCGTATAGACGGAGAAAACACGCTCTTCGACCAGGTTACGGAAGTGCTTCACCGCTGCAAAAACAGCGAGTAATTCGAGGTCATATGTCGGATATCGGCGTTCGGTGTCCGATAATTTGCGGGAGAAAAATGCCAAAGGCTCTAGCGATCCGGCACCATGTTGATAGAGGGTAGCCCCTATCGCGTGGTTAGACGCGTCGGTTGCCAAGACAAGTTGTTTGAACTCGTCAGGATGCGCCAAAAGAGCAGCATTTGCTAACGCCTGCTTTAGGTCGCGGAAGGCGGTTTCGGCAGTGTCAGTCCAAATTATCGGGGTTTTATCACGTTTTTTGTTGGAGTGGATAAGCGCAAAAAGTTTACCTTGAATGTGAGCACAATGTTTAATTGTACGCCGGTAGAAATTCAACATTCCGAGAAAACGCCTAAGGTCATGAACGGTTTTGGGAAGTGGAACAATCGAGTACAGCTTGGACACGTTTGGGGGTAGGTTTGATACCTGAGCTGTTGACTCGATGGCCAAGGAAGGTGAGGTCTTCACGTTCATGTTCGGACTTGTTACCATTGACAGTGAGGCCAGCGTTGTAGATACGCCGTATGACCTTGGTAACACGTTCTTCGAGCTCATCGGGGTTGGAGGCGGTAATGAGGATGTCATCGATGTATGCGTAAGCGTAGTCGATGTCTCGCAACAATCCATCAATGTACCGTTGGAAGGTTTGGGCGGCGTTTCGAAGTCCAAAGGGCATATAGGGAAATTCGTAGAGACCAAAGGGGGTTATGACGGCTGTTTTAGGGATGTGTTCTTCGGTCATTGGGACTTGGTTAAACGCCCGCACGAGATCTAATTTGGTGAATAATTTGGCACCAGCTAGTCTGGCGTGGAAATCCATAATATTCGGGACAGGGTACTTGTTGGGGATAGTTTGTGCGTTGAGTTCTCTGTAGTCACCAAGCATGCGCCATGTTTTGTCGGGCTTCATGTGCATATGCAAGGGGGATGACCAGGCACTTTTGGAGGGTCGGCAGTCACCACATTCGAGCATGGTTTGGAAGGAAAGGCGGGCTGCCTTTAGCTTCTCGGGATGTAGACAATGGTCACGGCAAAACACCGGTCGACCTACAGTTTCGATATCGTGGGTGACTTCGGTAGGGGAAATCCTCGGGCGTAAACCTTCTTTACCGGTTACGCCGGGAAATTTGTCGAGGATTTTTTGGAATCGACTATTTGAGTGGGCAATGGTAAGGCAAATCTCCAGGGGATAGTAGATGGGGCGAGGTTTACCTACTACGGCAAGTCCTGTGGTCTTATCAAGGAGGTGCCCTTCGCTGACATCGGGAAGCAGTTGGTAATGGCTAAGGAAGTCTGCTCCGATGATGGGATCAGCGATATCGGCGATGATGAAGGCCCACTTGAATTCGCGGCGAAGGCCAAAATCTACCTGCACCAGCTTAACTCCGTAAGTACTAATTGGAGTTTGGTTCGCAGCATAGATTTGGAGCTTAGCGTTGCATTTCCAGTCTTCAGCAGTTGGAGGTATAGCCAATATCTCCGCGCCAGTGTCAACCAGGAAGTGATGCTCGCTAAGCAGATCTTCCACAAATAGACGGACTGAATTGAAAACGAGTGGGAGTGCCGTCTTGACTGACTTGTTTACTCATTTCCCAAACGAGTAGGGGATTTGGAATCGCGGCGGTCGCGATTTTGGGGTTTGTCCCACCATGAACAAGGGGGGTCAGAGCAGTTGAGCGATTTCCTCCCGAACTGTTGGTGATACCAACAGTAGCCATCGCGGGAGCGGGAGGGAGAGCGGGTATTTACCAGTCTCTTACCATCGATGACTCGTAGCGTCGTCTGTGGTTTCAAACGACCGGAGCTAGAGTCATGAGAGCGCGATCTGTCTCTGGACCTGGCATCGCGTGAACGCGAACGCCTATGTTCGGGGAACGGGGCAGGGTCTTTTGGGGGGTCGACATAACTCACCTGTTTTCCAGCCAAGAGCTGTTGAAGCAGCTGGGTAATGGTAGCTAATTCCGAGGAATTAGCCGTTGGTGCTGTCGACGGGGGTGCCACGGGAGTTGCGATAGCGGAGATGGTGCTGGTTGCAGGGGATGTCGACGGAAAGGTTTGCTCGAGAGCTATTGCCTTGTCAGCTTCGAGCGCTGCCTGTCGAGAGGTTGCGGGCTTTGTCATGGCCAATGTTTGGCGGATATTGACCGGGAGGGATTGGAAAAGAAGGTTACAGAGGACGTCGTCATTTACTCTTCCTTCGTTTAGGGTGACGAGGCGGCGATGGTACGCCGAGGGCCTCTCGGAAGGTTGACGATGGGTGTTTTCCAACAGAGTTCTAATCCGGGTGTAGGAGGAAGGGGAAAATTCCTGTTGGATTTGATTTCGGAGGTTCGACCAAGTGTGCAGCGAGTCGTCGGAACTGTAGAGTAGTTCTGACACAGCATTGGCTACCTGGGTCGGCAAGTGGCCGGAGATTGCCAGGTAGAGCTGAGACTCGCTGGTATTGCCACTGGCGCGAGCAAGATTCTCAATCTGCTGCAGCCAGAGACGCACATTCTCGGCGTTGAACGGAGGAAGGCCTGTTAATAACCGTGGTGGGTGGGCTTGTAAGGAGGGCGAGACGGTAGTCGCGGCGGAATTTACTTCCTGCCAGTGCGATTGCCGATTGAGGATGGGGGACAGCCTCAGCGTGGAACTGTCAACCGGCTGGTGCTGGTTGACCTGAAGTTCCTCGCCTGGGAGGTAGTTGTCGAGGAACGGACTGAAATTTACAAGCGTGGACGACTGCGGGATCGCCAAGTTTGTCGGTACAGTCGACAAACGCATGCTGACATGCGGCGTTGAGTGGATGGCAGATGTGGGGTTGGGCTGGTTCTCCGTCCTCCTGGGAGGATTGCTGGCTGTAGCCTTTGCAGGCGTCAGCGGGAGAACCAGGTCGTCGCGGGACGACGGGGTTAGTTTGGAGGCCATGGTGGTAGTTGAAAAAGGAGGCTAAGTTTACACTTTCCTCGTCGGCAGCTGATTGCCGACTGTTTGCTTCTCTTTGGGATGGCTGGTCGGTACTTGCGTACTGACGTCGAGCCTGTGAAGAGGAGAGGGAAAAGTGAAAAAATAGGGAGATGGAAAAGGAAGGAGAAGGAGAACCTTCTCCGTCGGCAGTCGAGTGCCAACTGCTTTTTATGGACGTTGGTCGGTACTTAAGTACCGACGAGCAACGAGGGAAAGGGGAAGGAGAAGGAGAACCTTCTCTATCGCCTGACGAGAGCCGACTGAATTCCTTCTTCGGTTGTTGGCGGGTATGCCAACGTTTGAAGAAGGGGCGTGGTTTAGCCAATCAGCTGTTGAAAGCTGATTGGTTGTTGTTTCCAAGCGAGTTGGAAACAGTGGGTAAGGAGGTGACGGTTCCTTCCCTGTTGACGGTGAAACATCAACAACAAAAATAAAATACTTACGTCGGAGGTCACCACTTGTGGGTGTGTGTATATGTGTACACGACACCACACAAATACCAGATCAGGTCGGTTGCGTGATATACGAATGCGTATGTGTGCGGGCCAAGCCCAGTAAATAATTAAGCTGTACAGACGAAATATACAGCTGTGAGCACAAAAAGGTAGTTCGCGGGTTTTACCCCACTGGCCCGCTAGGTGGTCGACGAGTGTGTAGTACACACTTGTTCGTCATCGACCACCCGTTGCCACACAAATAATTTCCAGAATAAAAATCGCGCAAAAATATGAAACATTGGATCTTGAGACAGTTTAGGATACTACATATAAATGATGTCTTAAATTAGTAATTTCATGAGCAATGTCGCAATTGAAAAACAATCTATTTTTCTAATAATAAATTATAATTCAAATAGCATATATCTGTTATCTGTTATCTAAATATAATTACTTTTGGATGCAGTGCACTTAGTATTAGATAAAATAAATTTGAATTTTAGGTTCAAAAATATTTTTTCTTATGTGATTTAACATGTACCATGATACACCACCCTCAGTTCCATGGTACAATGGGGTAAAGCACCAGGAAACAAAACAGTTCATCTTATTTAAGACAGAATATCATTTTTTTTTCGGTTTTGTTTTCTAAATAAAGGTTTGTTCTTTTCAAATTTATTGGTCACAAATTTCTAAATCAATTCCAGCTTGCACCAGAGACGAAAAAGAGAAAAGTGTTCAATGGTACCCCGGTCTCCCCTATTTCTTAAAATACCACTTTGAAATTTATTTTACATTTGAAACAATATGAACCATCTAAATCAAAATTTGTTCGGGAGGAACACACGACTGATTCTTTAAGAAAAACAATCGGTGATGCTAGTAAAATAAATTACATGAATTAAAAATCCATTCTTCTTCGTTGGTGGACTATTTTATTGGCACAAACATTTTGAAAAGTCATTTCATGTCATATTCTACATTTTTATAAACAAGCATTAAAAAGCGCTCACATATGCACTCGGAACCAATAAATGATACACCACCAGGCGTGCGCTCCATGGTCTTGTCAAGTAACCCATTGCATCGTAATTATAAAAACATGAACGTCAAACAAGAAAAAGCGATGAAGTATAAGTTCGAACTATAGAGAAATATAAAAAAAAAAAAAAAAAAAAAAAAAAAGGAGAAGGAAACATGGACACGAAATGCTACCGTGCTGACAACAAACCCAAAGAACACATATAGTGGTTTCTCGTGTAGCCACACAAACTACTAGTATTCGACGAGCAGCTTGAATCAATCATGCGATTTGAATGTCTAATAGTTACGCTTCTGAATTTGACAAGCTTTTTGAATCAGCATCTACGAAATGAGAAAAATTAAAAGATGAATGGAAAAAACAACAACATACGTAAAATTGTATAATTGTATTATTTAAATTCTATTAATTAATTTGCGTTTGGTTTTCAGAAATAATTTGACTGGGAGTTTATGTAGTAGAAAAAAACAATCATTTTGCAGAACATCCCTGGTGAAGACAGAGAAACTTAATTTAAATATGAACAGAATCTTCCACAGGATCCAAGCCTATTTTACTTATGAAAATTATTCACAGGGGAAGGTGAGGTATGACAAGACAATTGTCATTTATCGATTCGGTCATAGAGAGCCGAACTCCGTGGTAGTTCTACTATGATGTCCTAGCATTATAATTTCACACAAAATATCTCGCATATAATGTATTTGGGTCTGTTGTTTTGAGCAACAGTATATATTAGGAAACCATTTCAAACAATACATACAATTTTGGTTCATATTTACTTCAAATTGCTCATGAAATACTTTGTAATTTGCCAAAAAAGTTATAAATGTATGTCTGTTTCCTGATAGTTGTGAAGTCAAAGGGTTGACTGTACTGAAAGCAGGAAAAAAACTACAAGTAAAAACTTTGATCACAACCACAAAGCATAGCCACTGATTATAAATACCAATAATCTTCATAGACAATCATTACAGTCAGCAATTACAGCCGTTGATGCAGGTATGTTTATAGCCAGCAGCCACTAATTGTGGCCAAATGAATCAGACTTGGAACATCAATCTCTACAACTACCATGGCCACTTGGCAATACGCAAGATCCACATTCACTTTTCATGAATACAGTGGAAATTTTTAAATAAAATGAGCAATTTTTTTTGTACAGAACACCACTGATAGTGGTTAAATACGTCATCACGTACATCCCACACCAAAAAGTTTTAGAGAACGTACATTCTTCCATTGATATCAGTGATTTATTCTTTTCGCACATCTGAAGTTATTTATTTAATAATTTTTCAGTTCATATAGAATTCTAAAAAAAATTTCAAAAGGCAAGTCATGTGCAATTGCATCTCAAAATAATGATATAAAGTATTCAGAAAATTGACTTCACAAAAATACTTGTATGGGTACACAGTGGAATAGCTAAGTATGGTACACAGTGGAACTATATAAAACCCTATATTAGTACGCAGTAAAACACTAATTTTTTGGAATTTTAAGGTTTTCTGGAGTTATTAAGGCAAATTATGATTCAAATATTTATTTTAATAATTTAGAATACAGTTTTAAATTTTATTCAAAAACTTTTTAATTATTTCTTTATATAATTTATTTATTTGGCAATAATGACAAAAAAAAAACAGGATTCAAAATTTTTATTATGATTTGTTAAAAATAGAAGTCCACTGATGTGGAATACCTTATCGTGAGAGATATTAGCACTAGAAGGTTTTCAACAGTATTTGCGTGTTCTGCCACTTCATACAATTAAGTATGGGAGAGCCAAATCCTCGGCGAACACTGGCGATTTTTGAGCCGGTTCTGAGAGTTTATATACAGGATTTGGTACACGCACACAGACACACATGCATATGTACATGTACCTAATTATGTCATTGTAACGGCCAAAAGAAGTGGTAAAGTACCTAATTCAAACCACTTTCGGGAGTACACCATACACGAAATATCACGTACTGTAAAAGCAGTAATACTTCTAAAATAAATTCAAGTTTATCATCCAAACACTATCGTGGACCTTAACATTAATTAGAGACTCAATAATATTTCAAACACATGAGTGAATTTACACATTTAATAAAATAATAATTTGTACATCACAGTACATACATATACGTTAATATTTATACATATACAATCACAATTCAACAAGCAAGACTATCTGTTCACTAGAGACTTCTACAAGAGAGGTTCCAGGTACTTAGAAGTAGCTGTCGAGGAACTGTAGAATTATACTACACTTATTCCACTGAATCGAAGGATTATATACTCGTTCAGGGTATGAAAACGTACGTGTCGGATAGGTAAAGTGAGGTAGGGTGTTGTTATTATAGGGTTGTGCTGACTCGTCGAGTACTCGAGGGACAGGTACAACTAGGTCATAAATATACAGAAAGTATATCTGTATACATAAAATTAAATACGGGTAATTTAGTGGTTGTTTACAAAGAGTTATAGGATGGTAATTGTTGATAAATATCTACGTTTTTGGTATTTGAAAATGAGTGAACGAATATGTTCGTCATTTCTAAAAATAGACGAAAATATACGTTACAGTCATGCGTTACGTTGTTTCATGCCTGCGTCGAGGTGATAAGAAACGTCGCAGCGCATTTGGTACCGGGCCATGACATCACTGAGTTCGTTATCTGGTAATTGATCTTGGCCCGTGCAATGTATCTTACCCATACGTACATACAGGTACGAACATACAAACGCACCAATGTATATTTGTTTAACGTCATAAAGACGATTACTGCCAGCCTTTGGGCAGCGACTGTCGTCAAGGGGTGTGAGCCCCTATTACCTCATACTAGTATTGTCCCCACAGCTACTCCCCTCCAGTTTTTGCGCCGCAAAAATGATGTCGCATGCCTGGGGGGACTTATCAAGTCTACTGCTATCTCTGGCCCTTCTCCCATTTAGCGAGGGCTGAGCCTACCACAGCCCCTATGCACTTGTAAGAGTGTTTGTGTGCGTTGAACCAGGCCTGGTAGGTGTCCCTGCTAGCCTGTCCCCTTCATCTAGGTGATCAATTTGGTGGAGCCGGATGGGTGTAGGGATGGCGATGGTAGGAATGTGGAGGACTAGACGGAGTTTTTGGTGGTGGTCATTTAAACATCGGAGAGTTTGAAGTCCCCGATGCTTTATAGATCTGACTGAAGGTGGGAGGAGGGCATATTTGAGGCACCTATTCCGCTGGGAGTTGCCTCTTTGTCTCCAAAGTTGCCAGGGCTGAAGTCTCGTGGGGTGGGCATTCCACTCTCAGTTTCTTCTCCGGTGACTTCGGGGTGAGATGAGAGCTGGAAGGGGTGCAGACATCATCCAGATGATTTCCGCAGCCGAGGTTGTGTCCATGAGCAATTCATTCTCAAGTCTTTCAATCTCCTTTTTGCGTTCCATCTGTTCGTGAGTCTTTAAGGGCTAAGGAACGGATAGCACAACAAATTGGAAATTTGGTGTCGGGAATGAAAGACGACATTATACAAGGAAAACAGAAAAAGGAAAAGAAAAAAGGGGTAGAAAATCTTACGAAATTGGGTGTGTTAAGGTCAACAGCAGAAAGGCGAGTGAAAAATGTTGCGAGAATATTTTTCGATCGCAGCTTTATTCCAAGTCGTTATCTCGTTTCAGACATGTTCAGAGGGGATAGTGCATTAAATATTCTTCAGCTGAAAGGTTTTCCGGTCAAAATCTGTTAAGTACAAGCAGAGTTAAGCGTGGTTGAATTTTCGTGTTTTTGAAATTTTGTATCTCACAAAGGAATGCACACTTCGTTTGTGACATCACGATCTATTGACTATTTTGTTATCTGAATGTTTGTCAATAGAAACACGTTGCGATGTTTTCTTCCATATCGCACGTGGATTTGTTTATTCGTGTTGTATTTTATTTGCACGCATTTATTCTCTACTTATCTGCGGAATTTCTTTTGTTATAAATATTCCCAAATTCTCGCGCATCTTTTTGTGCGGGTTACAGATTTTGCACCGGATATTAATTTTTGTGAATATTTTTAGTTTCTCCGTGCCAATCTCTCGGATTCTCGAGTTGGAATTTGATTTTTTTGCTTTTTGCTGCCAAGGGGCCTGCCTCTTTTTTGTGGGCATAAGGGGGCCAATGGATCCTAGTGTATTTTGACGATCTCATCACTAAATTTTATCGTTTTCTTAATTTTTGTTTTTTCTACAGGTGGTTTTTGTGATATATCACCTTTTTTGACCGGTTTCTCTTCAACTTTTTGTGATTGTGTGATAATGAACTGTGTGGTCTGTTTTTCTTCTTCTAATTTCCTTTCTGTAATCTTCCTTGTTGCTCTTTGGAGCATTTTCCTGTCATCAGTTATAAGGTACGCAGGTTTCAATCTATCAATTGAAATTGTTTTTTCTTCACCTGCGATTAGTATCACGAAATTCTTGTCATCTTATGATACGATCTTGTAAGGACTGGCGTATGGTTTCTCCAACAAAGATCTTATTTTTTCATCTCTGACAAACACATGAGATGTTGTGGCCAAGTGTTTGGACACATAAATCTTCGGTTGGCCATGACAAGCTGCCTGCTTCAAAAAACTATTAGCATCAGTCTGTATGTTTTGGACGAGCTTTTCGGGGCTAATATGTTTCGAGTGGGTGAAAAAATCTGGTGGTAGGCGTAGCTCTTTGCCAAGCGCCAACTGCGCTGCAGAGTGTCCTGTGTCCGTTTGAAGAGTAGATCGAAGGCCCAAGAGGATGGTAAGAAGTATGTCAACCCATCTATTGGTGTCGCAAGCCATGATGGAGGCTTTCAAAGTTCTGTGCCATTGCTCAACTTTACCATTTGCTTGAGGATGGTAAGTTGTGGTGTGATTGTGATGTGCATCAAGCTTCTTAGACAGCTCTTGAAAGAGAGAGCTTTCAAATTGGGGACCCTGGTCTGTAATGATGACTTCAGGTATGCCATAACGGGCAATCCAGGTGTCGTATATCCTGACAGCAACTGTCGGAGATGTCATCTCATAGAGAGAAACTGCCTCTGGCCATTGAGTTGCTCTATCGATCAAGGTCAACAGGTATCTGTGTCCTTGGGATGAGGGTAATGGACCCACCAAGTCTATATGTATCGTTTTGAACAGCTCCGTTTGTTTGAAAGATTTGAGAGGCGATCGAGTGTGTCTTCCTACTTTAGACTCTTGACAGTTCAGGCAACTGCGAGCCAATTTGTTGCAGTTGGACTTCATTCGAGGCCAAACAAATCTTGATGCTACTAATCCAGCAGTGCATTTTGGTCCAGGGTGCGATAGATTGTGCACATTACTGAAAGCCAATTTGCTATACTTTGTCGGCAGGAATGGCCTATTCTTGCCTGTACTAATGTCGCATGTTAGTAAAACATTAGTACCAGAGATTTTCCTCTGTCTCAATTTGAGAGCTGTGTCATCATTCGACAACAGTTCTTGCAGTTCTGCATCCCTTAACTAGCTATTTCAGCATAAGGTAATTAAGACGGTGCTGAGCTGGCTTCGATCCTACTAAGAACATCAGCTGGAGTGTTGAGTTCTCCACTTATATACTGGATGTCCGTAGTCAACTGTCCTATATAGTCCAATTGTGGAACTCTTCTTGGGGAAGCTGGTTCTGTCTTTTGCATGAAGACATGTGTTAGGGGTTTATGATCTGTATACACAGTGAAACATCTACCCTATAATTGGTGCCTGAAATGCTTCAACGCAGCAAATATTCCCAGTAACTCCCTGTCGTATGTGCTGTAATTCTTCTTGGTTTTTGATAGCTTTCTGGAGAAGAAAGCGAGCGGTAACTTCTTGTCATTGTCCTTTTGGTACAGTGTTGCACCAATAGCAAAGTTAGATGTGTCAGTAGCGACACATAACAGCAGACTTTTGTCTGGGTGAGCGAGTAGAGTTGCATTTGCCAGTGTTTCTTTAATATTTTCAAAGGCTTTTTCAGCTTCTTCTGTCCAATTGAGTGGAGTTTTATCTTTCATTTTATTTGTTTTAATCAATGTGAACAGCTTACTTTGTTCGGCTGCAGCATTTTTAATGCAACGTCTGTAGAAATTCACCATCCCCAAGAAGTGTCTGAGTTCTGCAATGTTTGAGGGTCTCGGGAATTTCAATATGGGCTCTACCTTGGTCTTCAGAGGGGAAATGCCTTCGGTCAAGACTTGATAGCCGAGAAAGTCAATTTTGGTCTGTTTGTATAAACTTTTTCCAACATTGATGGTAATATACGATGGCTCTTACATTCTTCTTGTGCTATTGCTCACCGCTTTCTTAGTGAATGCATATGTCATCCAAATATGCATAAGCGAACGGCAAATCCATAAACAGTCCATTGATGAATCTTTGGAAAGTTTGTGCAGAATTACGGAGTCCAAATGGCATTCGAATGTATTCGAATAGACCAAAGGGGGTTATGACCCCTGTCTTTGGAATGTCCTGTTCAGCCATTGGAATTTGGTGGAATGCCCAGTTGATGTCAATTTTTGTGAACATGGTTTTACCCTTCATATTCGCGTTGAAGTCCATTATGTTTGGGACTGGATAGCAATCAGGAACTGTTTTGGCATTTAAGGCCCTGTAGTCTCCAATGATTTGCCACTCTCCGATTACTTTTTTGGACATGTGGTATGGTGAACTCCATGAGCTCTTCAAGGGGCAACATATGCCTTCCCCTATTATGCAATCATAGTATTCCCGTGCTGCTTTGAGTTTATCAGGCAGTAACCTGCGAGCTCTAGCATGGCAAGGTGGTTCTTTAGTTTCTATATAATGAACAGTGTCATGTTTATAAGTCGGATGCCTGCGAATCGATGGTTGAGTGACTCCAGGATAGTCTGACAGAATCCGTAGTAATTGTTTGTCGACTTTAGTGCAGCTGGATATGTTGGTGTCCAGTTGGTACGCTAGCGTTTTGCCTTCCACCCATAGACCAGTATTGTTGTCTATGATCTTTCCATTTTTGAGGTCTATGACCAGGCCATAGTGCGTGAGAAAATCTGCGCCAAGGATTGGAGTTGGAACGTCCGCAATTGTGAAGGACCACGTCATGTCTCTTCACAAACCAATGCTTACTTTGCTGGATTCTATTCTGTAAGCTGGAAGGTTTTGACCATTCACAGTTAGGAGGTAGTATTTCGGAGGAAATGCCTTTTGATTTTTACTTACTGGCAAAATGCTCAAGTCAGCACCTGAGTCAATAAGGTAACGTCTCCTGTTAGTCCTGTCCTTGATGAACAGGCAGCGCGAGTATTTTTTCGAGGGATCTTCAGCCACATAGACAACCCCTCTTTCTAGTTTGACGACTTATTGTATGTTTTTCCCCACCATTGGCATTTGTAATTGCACTTGGTGGCCTCTGCGCCAAATCTATTGTAGAAAAAGCAGTCGTCCCAATTCTGTGACGGGGTTTGGAGGATGATGTTCTTCTAAGGGGAGTTTGACTCTAACCCCTGGTAGAATTGCTCTTTCGGTCGCTGGAACTGGATTTTCTATCAGTGTTCCTGTTTTTGTTACTCCTGATTTGAGCGGTTATTGCTTCTACCATTTCTGGAGTTATTATTATTATTTTTCTTCTTTATTTCACTAGTCAGCTGAGCTATCTGGGCTCTAAGCTGAGCTAGTTCTCCCATCTCTGCCGATACTGCACAAATAGAGGATGCTGATCTCGAATGTTCCAGCTCACTATCGGCACTCTTTGCTAGGAAGTCTAGGTCCTTGGAATTGTTGATTACCATGGTACCCACATCTGCCAGACACTGCACAACATTTGGGTGCAGTTGCTTGCAGAACTGGTTCCCAATGACCAATGGTGATACGATATTATCGGCTTTTTGTCTTAATTTGGCCATGAAAATGGAGGGTTTATCGTCTCCCATCTTCATTCCACCCATGACATCATCAATTATTTGATTTTGGGTCTTATCAAACACATTGCGAATTTTCCTGCAGAACCAACTGTACTTGTCTGCTTCCACCAGAGGGCATTCCATGATATCTAGAAAGTGGCGTATTATTTCTGCGGGCATGCCGCTGCAAATGTGTGTATATTTGTGGTTGTTCTGTAGGTTCTCTATTTTGAAACGACCTTCGAGGAGAGTCAACCAGAGTTCTACCTCATTTGGCAAAAATTCCGGAATCTCGATCCTCCACCTTTGGATTGCAGGGTTCTGCTGTGTCTGCATCTGCAACAGATGTAATAGCTGTGCTATCACTTCGGGGTTAGCTGTGGCTGACCACTTCCACCTGTCCCAGGCTGATTCGATGTCGGGTTTGTCGTATTTCCATTTCCGTTTGTGTTGGACATTGTTGTTTGCTGTATCTCTTTGGAGTTGCTTCTAGCAAAGGTTCCACCAGACTCCATCAGTTGTCGATCTGGGGTCAAAGGGTTGGAGTAATGGCTCAGAAGACGACAACTTCTGAGGGTGCGAGCTGTTGTCTCATTTGTGTTGACAACAGCTCCCAAATGCAAGGCTTCTGGCCTCCGGATTCATTTTTGTTTCTCCCGAGTATCAAAGACTTCTGAGTGTCTTGTCGAAGCTGGAGAAGTTGGCGGATGAGGGCAACTTTGTTCCTCTAGGTTCACTTCTCTTGGTTCCCTTCTGGCAAATATATTTGGAAGGGGGGGTTTAATGTCCCATTTTCAAAGTCAGACCTTTGCTTCCACAGCCAAAGGTGTCTATGTCTGTGAAAAAATTTGTATCACTAGCGAGTTACTCGCCAGCGTACCACCCCTAGTTTTACAATTAGCGCAACACGCCTAGACATCCACAAAGTAGCCAAATATCACATCGGGGTCACCACTGTGGAATACCTTGTCGTGAGAGATATTTGCATCACCAAGATTGTTATCTGGTAATTGATCTTGGCCTGTGCAATGTATCTTACCTGTACGTACGTACAGGTACAAACATACAAACGCACCAGTGTATATTTGTTTAACGCCATAAAGACGATTATTGCCAGTCTTTGGGCGGCGACTGTCGACAAGTGGTGCGAGCCCCTATTACCTCATACGAGTATTGTCCCCACAACTGATATTATCATTCAATAATTTTCCACTTTAATGGGTAAGCATATATTTTCATTAATTCTCAGTTTTCAATTTCTTAAATATTAAAGTTCCAAAATTAATTCACAGTAATCTACAAATTAGCATGTACCCCATTTGCAGTAATTATTCTAAGTATTTTTTAGAAAATTTTCCCATTTTTGTAATGTTTAGATACCATTGCAAAAATTCTTTTTCAGGGTAAAATTTTACTTTTGGGAGGATGTTGCAAAAAATAATGTGCGACACTCGTATGTAATAGGTGATTGTTACTTTAAGTAGGGGCATATGTCTTTACGTGATAGTACATTGTCGATATAATTGAACTCTCTATGCATGTTTCTCTTATCAGAAATCCCAAAAAAGTGTTTTTTGAATTTCCAAGTTTTTTTTCTGAGAAGAAGAAAAATTGAAAATTTGTACAACTTTTTCAATGAAAGGTAAGGGAAACTGGTATTAATTCGAAGTGCAATTCATGACAAACACAATTACATATAATACAGGTGAAAATCAAAGGAATTTTTGCCAGTATTGTTCATTATAGAAAAAAAAACATCATGTTGTAAAATGACACAAAATTGGTGTTGTAAGTTGACACAAAAAAATTTCAACAAATATTTATAATTTCAGATGAAGAAACGACGTGGCTGTGTTTGGAAAACCCAAAATGGGTTGTACTCATCTGAAAAAATAAATACAGGGGTAGATTTAGTGTTAAAGAATGGACACAGCATCAGATCAGCAGCACAAATTCATGATATAAATCATAAGACTTTTGAAGGTGAATATTTTCATTTTTTGGATGATTTATTACCTTTATGTTCAATATTCTAAATCTGATTCGGCTTTAGTTCTGTAGGCTACTGTAATTTGAAATTTAGTTACTTATATTTGTTTTGTGTTTAGACCAGAAAGTGACCTACTTTGCTGCGTACAACCTATGAAAAGAAGTGGAACAACAGCACGTCAGAATTGAATTTTCACTTTCAATTTTAAAAGGGAAATTCAAAATTTATATTGATTTGTTTACATACCTACCTATCCGTTTTTGATTTTTGTTTTGAATTCTGAATTTTTTAATTTTTTAATCTTAGACATACTGTTTAGGCTAAGTGATTTTGAATACAAAATATATTTTTACTGATTACTTTTATATTATTTCTGTCAACTCGCACCCTCATCTCATGTGTCAACTTACACTCCTCTTGTGTCAACTTACAGTACCATCTGTGTCAACTTATAATACTAAGGTTGTAAGTTGACACAAAAATATGTCTTCAAATAAACAACCATAATGTTTGATAGAAACCCCATAGGGAAATGGTTTTCTTGCTAAATCATGCACCAAGGTTTACTCTTTTAAACTATGAAAAAAAATTTGAAAAAAAAAATTGAAGATTTTATGGGGAAAAGTGTGTTTTATGTGTCAACTTACAACCCTTGCCCCTACTCGTATCAAAAATAACTAAATCAGTAGGCTGCTTTTGAAATACAATTTGACTCAAAAATTTTTTTGAAACACCACTGACTCCCGAACCCAGATTTTCATTGCAGCTCTGATTGAAACTGAGAACAATCGATTCATCTGCTTCGAAATTGCGACACGATAGCTTCTTTTGTATATTTTTGAAATTATGAAGTTTTGGAATGACAGCAATGATGTGCTTTTTCATTGGAAGTGAATAATGGTCGATATCAAAACCCTAGACAATTATACACCCCCATAAATCATTCTTCTTTATCACTTTTATTTTTCCGTTTCTTCTCGTCTGACTTTTTTTCTCTCGTTTTTCTACCGTTCATCGCTTCCCACCCCTATCTAAAAACCCAGTAACCATCAGTGAACTTCGTTGTCGAAAGAAACTTTTCTTTTTTCTTTGTTGTGTTTGTTTTTTGTTTTTGCATAAACGCCTCAACTTGAACGGCAAACGTACTTGAACTGCTAACAAGTGGGTCAAGTTTAATGTAACAACAGCAGTTCGTTAATCAATAAGAAAAAGTATAGGTACAGGCTTGCGTTATCACCGCCACACACACCACCCACATGCTTATGGTTTGTAACTATCTTGCCGCATTATGAACTGTTTTATGAATGACATTCTTTAATGCTTCTGGGGTGGGTTAATCCACGTAGGCGTTACGATTGCTTTTTTTTCTCCTCCGTTTTTCCAGTATTTTTTTGTTAATATTTTTTTTTTCTTTTTAATTCCCCTCGAAAAGGGAGTCAAATTCTCGCCTACGTAAGCCATTAATATAGTAGATACCTACTTGAACATGAAACCGTTTTTCAATATACCATATTGTTGATTTTTTTTTATGTATTTTGTTTTTCTTTCTGATTAACGTCGCACCAAACAGCTTAAAAAGTGATCTGTAATTTTCGATTAACTACTTATACAGATAGCCTACTTGATTGTTTTGTGCTTTAGTAAAAATTTGTACGGGAAAATGAATAAAAAGAGCTGAGTTTTACTTCAATAAGCCATTTTTATTTTTGGGGGTAGGGTTTGTTGGATAAGATATGGAGTTAGTTAATACGATAGAACCTGAATGTGTACAAAGACAGTGGCGTTAGAATGGAGGGGTTTTTGGGGACAAACCCATCTCCAAAACATTTTGAAGATATTGATCTAATTAGCCTGAAATTTGGTACATGGTAAAAATTGTAAAATAATTATTTTATTTATTCTGGAACCTAATTGTGAGGATCATCGACTCGTATGAGGTTTAGAGATTCTTACCCCAGACAAGAGTTACTACCAAAAGGCTGTTTATTATTCATATAACAGACGTTAAATAAAATACTGTACACACTTGTACATTTGTATGTTCTTACCTGTATGTACATACAAATAAGATATGACGTTTGGGCCATGACTAATTGATAGATAAAGATCTCAGTAATGTCAAAGACTGGTAGCAAAGGTCTTATATCGTCTATTATTTGTTTACTAATAAGAAATTGTGTAATAAGATGACGCAACTACATATGTATATGTACATGTGTGTCTGTGTGCATGCACAAAATCCCCTATTAAAACTTACAAAACTGGCTACAAAATTTTCCGTGTTTACCCAGGCATAGGTCCCCCATACATTTATATATAAAGTGGTAGAACATGCAAATAGCTGTTGACTACCTTCTTGTTGAGAATCCTCTTCATGACAAGGTATTCCACGCTATTATTCACTAACAATACCAGAATAAAAGACATTGCATTTTTACTTGGTGTGACCCCCCTCCACCTAGCCTTTCAGTGTTAAGATTATTATATTCTCTCGCACATTGCAATGAATGTTTTTACCCAAACATCTATAATAATTTGAAAATTTCTGTCACACAGCCAGTCTCAGTTGCATGTGTAGAAGTAGTTTTCCTACTATAAAAAGTGTGAAAAACTACCTTCCTCATTCAACAACTGAGTCCTGGTTGAATGGATTAGCAATGACTGTATGTTCATCCATAAATGAAAATTGGCCTATTTTTAAGCTCCTTTGTATCAAATAATGAATCAAATGAAGAATTTAACGTCAAATTAAAAATCAGTGCCTTAAAAACTATTACCAATGATGTATTACACAATAAATTATGAAAAGTCAAAATTGGACCCTATTTTGACTTCTGGTGGCAAAAAAATGCGTCAAATGAAACTATTAATGTTAAATTCGAATTCAGCCCTTCACAAACACCAAAAACCACGTATTACATAAATAAAATGTGAAAAATCGAAACTGACCTCTTTTTGGAGCTAAAAATAGGTTGAATGAAAAAATTAACGTCAAAATCGAACTCATGGACTCAAAAAATAAACATAGATGCGTGCACAAACAATAGTATACAACTTTCATGCTATTCTAAAAAACACATCCGAATGTGATACTCTGCCATCTACATACCAATTTTATTATCAACATTTTTACTCAGTCGGAAGTACAAAAATAAATCTGTATGGACACGTTTACAATAGCCAAAAAACTGAGTTTTTACCTCAAATCTGCTGCCCCTTTTGCCTTTTCGGGATTTTGAAAAAAAAAAAAATCTGGATGTGATATTCAGACAGCCACATACCAATTTTCAATCTTCTGGCTCAATCGGAAGAATAAAAAATAAATCTGGACACATTTATAATATTTACCCTAAAAAGAAAGGTTTTATATACATTTGCGGCCTATTTCAAAATTTTGAGATTTCTAAAAAAAAAATCTAAATTTGATACTACAGCAATTTACAATTGTCTATGGTTCAATGGAAAGTACAAAAAATAAATCCCCATGGAAATCAAAATGTTTATGAATTTTATATGATAGAAGATTATACAAAACAACACTTCCCACTTCATAGCCCATCCCAACCTTTGAACTGGTTTCAATTGAGGAGAAAAAAATACAAGCCAATAAGAAAGCTCCACAATCAACTGAACTGCAGCTTGTTGCATTTGGCTGATCGTTAAAGTTTTCTCGCTTGTGTTGTTGATCTCTTCGTGTGAGCTTCTAATTTCGATGATTAATTTTGTATCTTTTATTTTTGCATTTTTTGTAAATGTTCTGATGAATATATTGTTTTAGTCCTATTAGACTTCTGGTTTTGTTTATGATTCGATTGATTTATTTTACGGGTAGATGAAAATTTATTAATTATGTTTAATATGCCAGTTTCTTCTCTCGAATTTATACTATCTGTTATTTTGATCAACATGTCCGGCTAGATGGTATTTTAGTGGGTTAAAATAGGGATTTTAACATGTTATTGACTTCAAGATATGTTAGGTTCTGGAAAATAATGTAGGAAAATCTGTTTTGACCAATAATTCTATGCGTGCACTTCTTAAATAAAATACGTACCTAGGAGGTAACTGAAATTATGTAAGACTCTGGCGAGTTATCTGGGCTAGATTTAGTTTCCATTTGCCACAAATTCTTCGAATAAAACTGGACGTCAAGTTGTTTTGGGAATTCAAGTTTTGCAAGTTTATAGGTAAATTCAATAAATTACTGATTGAAAAATCTATGCAGCTAACCACGTTTTTTTGAGGTATGTGTCCACCGGTTGGTATACCAAATCAGTGATTGTATATGACAATGGTAGTAAACTACTTTGTACCAAATAAGTGTATCGTAGAACATTTTATCTCATCTCTCACATGCTCTTTCAGTGTCTTACGATTACAACGATATCTAGCTTGGACGCATCTTAGCTCACCAAAAATAGAAAAAATCTGCGAGCACAATCTTCCCTCAATACACAGTCACATTTCTTTTTGGGAACGCTTCCAAGAACGTTTAGTACTGATTACTTGAATAAAAAAATAAACAGGGAAATTTGAACTTGTCTGAAATTTTGATTTTTGTCTCGCTATACAGGATAGGATTAATGTTTTCACCTGTTAAGCTTTCAAAATGTAGTCCCTGACGAAAATATTACTGTTCAGCTAGTTAGCAGAAAAAAATAGAGTCAGAATTTGTTGCCACATCCCACACACTTTGAGGATTGGTATCATCTCTAAAGGACGATGGGTGCGAGTGTAATAGCGTAGGTGTTTAGATTTTGTAAAAAATTTGAAAAATACATATTTCAAGTAGGTCCTACCTTTTCTTCCGTCTTTATTAAGTGGTAAGAAAAGAAATAATTAGATTAGTGTGTAATAACATCTCATAAGAAAAAGAAGAGAAAATAATGAGAGAATGAAGAGAGAATGATAATTATGTAGTTGAATTTTTTGCGGAGGATGGCTTTTTGGGGTGGCTATATTTTTGTTGGGATGAATAAGTGACAGGCTGACGTTAAATATTAGGGGATGTTTGTTAAATGCTTCATAGGGATTTATTCTTTGAATTTTTAAAATGAAGCATTATTATGTTTATGTTATGGTTAGCTTGGATAGGCTTAGGGGTAAAGATTATTAATAATGAAGATTAAAAAAACCAGAAGAAAACTTGAAAGTCTTCACACAATAATAATAAAAAATTATTCTCTAAACTTCCTGGTGGCTAAAATTGCTTACTTGGTACTACATACTGGTTTTTCAGATTTGCAACAGTATCGTTTTTGGTAGGTAGTTGGTGCCAATTGATTCATTCATCATTGGCAACTTGTTCGAATTTCAATTTTCAAACAGTGTTCCTTTTAAATAGGTATAATTGCTCATGACATAATCTAAGTGGCATTATTCACAACTGAAGAAGTTAATGAACTAATCGCACTTGCCCTTAACTGATTAGGCGGCGGAGGGGTTGTCACACTCATCGAAATTTCTTTGCACGCGTTAAGTAAATTCCAAAATGACGATAAGGTGACAAATTGTAAGAACAATAAGTTTTTAAAAAGAGACACAAATTGGAAGACAAATCAGATGTTTTTTAAGTTAAAACACTCTTATAAATAATCTGTCGATAGACTGTGAAGATACCTTCATGATATCAGAAACTGGAGTCGATAAATAATAATAACAATGGTCAAAAAAATGGTGAATTTAATTTAGTCATTAATAATGATAAAAATCGTGTAAGCAAGATCGAGAGTAAAACCAATGCTTGAATATTCAAGACCAAGACTACCATAGTCCTGGTCTTGAACTTTTATTTATCACTACTGGTCATCAAATGTTCATTGTTGTTACTTGGTTTGAATATAAAAACTGTCAAGAATAGGTATAGTCTTAAGTTATTTAGATTACAGCGATACTGACTTGAACATAGCAAGATCATATTATTATATCTGCATGAATTAATAAGTTGGTATTCAGCAAATGAATACAACAGGAAGCTTGCTTTCTTTAAGGCTGCTTTGATTCACTTCAAATTCATATTTTCTTAATGAAGCTGAATAAGCTTGCTTCACACCATAGATTTTAAAGTTTATTTCCATACCAACCAAATGATTTGAAAAATTTTCATTTTAAGATATAACTCGTAATTTGAGTATCATTTTATTCAAAGCCTAGATGCCAAAACATTGACGACCAGCAAATAATAGCTTCCATAAAGGTTGACCTGAACCATAGGTTTACCGCGAGTACTGATAAATCATTATCGAGTGCCACATTATCAGCCGATGAGAATTAATGGCGAGTCACAAGGGGCGAGTAAAATAAATGATTATTCTCAGGTTGTTCATTTCCTTTTTTTTTTATTTATTGTAAGTAATATATATCTAATATTACACCTAATATATCGATTTTATGGCTTTGAAGGAAGCTGTATACGAAACCTAACAGCAATTAATCAAGAACTACATACACGACTGGAAACGTTTTAATCATTTTTCTTATTTTTTATTTTTAATAAATTTTATTCGATTTAGGTTTTTTTTTTTTTTTGTTAATGTTTCTTACATTCTCTTTTCCACAAAACTTCTATTCTTCTTGAATAAAATTTCTTAATTTTCATTCTTTCTTTTTTGAAGCATCAAATACAATATTTTATCGCGTGTTAAATTAATCACGTCCGTCGTGTAGCACTAATTAAACGTATACTGCTAGAAGCGCCGTATGACTACCGTTGATCAGCGAGCAAATGGGCACGTAAATGATTACTTCCTGTCCATTTTATTATTTAACATCGGATTATATTACTTTATGCTATATTGTTACATATTAACTTTTATTAACCTTCTTTTTCCTTTTTCAGTCACGGAAAAGAAAGAAAAAAATTAGGAAATTATTTAGACACGAAAGTATTCCGCCAAAAACAGAATATATATTCTTTCCTGATCACTGTATCTTTATTCTCTTCAGCTAGTTTTTACTCTAATATCATTTGTTAAAAATAGACTCATGACATGAGTTGTTCTAACTCGAACGATAGGGTGAAAAATCGAAAGAGAAAATTCATTATAGACATGGTAGACGTGGTCTTGTAGACTTTAAATCATGTTCAGGCGAATCTTGGCCATGGCCTTGCATAGTCAAGTCTTACTCTTATTTGACTATCAAGCTATCGATGCCTGAATGAAACGTACCACTCATGTCCGTCCAAAATACGAGAGAAAAAAAATTAGATACTAAATATTTTAAATTAGGTGCTTGAATATATTTGCGGGGTCCGAAAAAATCACATCAACCTTTTACAGCACCAATAGAAAGGCCAAACAACAACAAAACAGAAAAATATCAGACACCTGCTGATCACATGCCGTAGTAGAACAACACCAGGGGAGTAGGAGATGGGAACGTCACATGCCATAACAGTTCATCCACTCACATCTACAACACACTCAGCTCCTACATGATCACCAACTACCACGGATTAGGACCGACGTCAATATTACAGAAATTCCCAGTAAAACAAAACGAAAAACTCGCAAAAATACATAATTATAATAGGAGGAATGGGGGAATTCCTCACACCCAAATGTCAAAATAAATTAGGTTAAAAGGAATTTTTAAAAATAGGCTTTTATAATCCAAGTTAAACTTCTCCTACCAACGTCCCATTTCCTAAACTTCGAAAAATAACTTATATTAGAAAAAAAAATTAAAAAAATTAAATAAAAAGACTCTGTGGTGATTCGATTACATTAACTCTTGGTTACAGTGCATCGCCATTACCATGACGCCGTATAAACGATTGAGAAATTAGGAAGTAACCGTGTTGAAAGAAAAGTACCTTGATGAGAGATAACTGATAACAACAATCAACGCCTATATATGTTAGTATAAGAACTACGCCACATTTCTTCACGTTAGTGATTGCAATAAAAGCGTATAAAAATGGGAAAAAATGAAAATATAGCCACAAGATTCGGATAAAATGTATTGGAGAGCAAAAAAAACCTCAACTTCGCAAAATGTTTTATCATTACTCTCTCCCACATTCGTCACTGTGACTAATATCTGTACAATCTGCAACAACTAGGTCAATGTGACGTTGAGAGACAGTGAGATAGAGGTAGAAGCTCCAATTCCCCAAAATCCAACTCAGCAAGTCGGTCCCACTGATGTGAACATAGGGAAATCATAAACTTCACAAAAAAAAGCATGAGTTTCCATGGGGACTAATAAAGGTTTGATGTATAAACATATAAAAGTGTGATTATGAGCGCGCGCCTTGCACACGCACACAACCACATACTTGCCAACATTTACAATACTGTAACGAGTTACGATCGTAATTCTCCTTTTAGCCCCTACTAGAGTGTAGACCGAGCACTAAGATGAAAAATCGATAGAAACCCACTATCAAAGCGGCAGTTCTCTTCTTTTTTTTTTCCTTGAAAACACGATCACATGTGGGAATAGATTGTAAATCAATAAAATTAAAATCCTTAATGAGTGAATTTTTCGATGGCCTAATAAATGCTTAATCAAGCATGTTTTCTTATACTCCTACATTTCGCTGCCATGGAACTATCAACGAACAAAAAAAGATAGGCAAATAATAGCTATTTTTTACTTAACTTACTTGTAACATGTTTCGATAACTCTAACAGATTATCAATGGCCACTTCATTTTGAATTGGCAATGAAAAATCTTTAACTAGAACATCCGATGCCAAAGCACAACGAAACTTTGGTCTTGAAAAAAAAACAATTTGGGAACAATAGATCAACATTTTACTAAGTTCCAACTGTGACTTCAACCGATATACACGTAAAAGAAATGTTGGAATCAAAGGAAAATAAAAACGACGTAGAGACGAATCCCAAATAGGGACTTACTACGTGAACAGTACGTGACAATCACATGACCACAAACTGAGAAGGGGTAGAGGAGGCTTTTACTCAGAGATGGACTTGGAACTGATACAAGTAAAAATGAGACAGGTATTTGTATAACTTGCTCTTTCAATTGTAAAAATGATAAATGCAATACGGTAATCTAGTGTACGAATAAGCTAATTAAGATTAGAAAAGGATATGGAATGCATGATCGTTAAGAAAATAAAATTCCAGTATGAGGGGCATATGAAGAGATTAAACGCACGGCGGTGATATGGTGTGAAAAGTAATTCAACGGACACTGAGCCAATCTAAAAGACGAAGATCGATGTGAAATACAGAGATGAGATGAAGAGACAGAACCGTGAAAATAGTAAGATGGGGGAGAGAATGACTTTGCGGTGGAACCATTCAAAATAGAGTCGAGGAAGGGAATATCAAAGAATGGGCCAATTTCGCTCAAAATAAAAACGTGAAATACAATAAATTCACATACCTGAATACTGCAGACCTATACATACACGTAACTATATTATACGATAAGAGCTGTAGGACGGTTGCCATGTTCAATCTGTATTTTGTTTTATCAGATTATTTGTAGTAACATTATCAATATTCCAGTATATTCCATAGTTATTTCGGTAAATTTTATTTAACAATTAGTCCTGTTTTCGCGTTCGGAGCAGTTTTTTGTTTTTTTGTAAAATCTGTTATTCAACGTAGGCTACTCCCAATGATGACTAAAAATTATCAACGTTTTTCTCATTAATGATTGATCCAGAATTTTTTCGTATTTTCCACAAGAAAAAATATACTTGAACGTAGGATTTAATTATAAACGTGTTTACTTTTGACGCCGTGTAGTAATTACGGTGGTAAATTATGGCCGATGAAAGTGGAAAAAATATAGAATTTAGCGTTTTACCAAGTTTGTGTCGTTCAGAACAGAAATAAAAACAAAAACCTATTAAAAACTGTGGACAGAAGAAAAAATTGGCGAAAATGAAAAATTAAATGCGACTGGTTCAACCTGGTTCACCCACCAAATACCCAACCGTGAAGTACCTATATTAGCGATTATGTTCATTTATATGTATATTCATTTGTATGTATGTACATATATAAATACATATATATATATATATACACTATATATATATATAGTATATATATATATATATGTACTATATATATACTGTATATGTAGATATAATACGTTATTTATTTATTATTCCTTTTTTCTTTTTTTTTTATTCATTTGTTAAAATTAATTTAAGTAGATACATATGAAATTTATGCAACCAGAAGGATTAGATTTCTGTTTCTTTAATTTCTCCTAAAATTCCTCACGCGAAGATTTCATGGGGATTTTGTACTTCTGTAGCCTTCTTTATCCCACTTTTTTTTTTCCTGTACTCAGTTTATTATTTATTTTTTCGGGATATTCTTTATTGTAAGTATACACCATCGTCGTGGGTAGCCGTAGACCACACACACCCTCAGACGATATGCACAGATTTTCAAAAATACGAACAATACAAATCAAGACTGAAGTAACATTCTTAATTTACACACTTTCTTCACTTTTCCGGTAGAACAAAGAGGGAAAAGTGTTAATTGTGAAGAAAAATAACAATTTATTCGATGTTTTGATATATAAAGTGCCTAATGACAGGTAACAGAGCTACACATGTAGGGTGCAGGATCTCATCCAGAGGGGAAATGGGGAAATTTCCCCCCAAAAGCCAAAAAAAACGTCAAAAAGTTTAAGGGAAAAATGAAAGTAAAACCAACGAGTCTGTACAAAAACCATCAAAAATTTGTTAAAGAGAAAAAAAACAAATAAAAAAAAAACAAAACAGCTCAACTCCACGAGATTTTTTGTCATTTCCCTCCAAAAAGGACACTAACGATCTGCCACTGTTAGGGTGTGTACCTAATTAATAAAAAATGTAGTTCAGTTTCATTAGTACTCAGCTACAGAAAAAACACTTAAAAACAAGTAGATAGTTATATTCTTCTTGTGATAAGCAAATTCAAAATAACAGTCGATCTTCGTCTAACATCAATAGTCATTTTCTTGGTCTTGGTTTTTTTCTCACACAGTTAGCAAGGTCACCAACCTTTAGGATTTCAGCCTAGATTTAAAAATTTTAGATAGTACTAAAAATTTTCAAGTTTTTAAAGAGGGATTTTTCTCGCATTTTTAGGGATCCGTAATCCCCGAAATTTTTGGAAGCTAAAGTGACGTATGTAACAATATTTTTCTAAATTACAATGTTTTTTAACACGTCTTTATCGGTAATTAGCATTATAATTCATTATTTTCTGATCAGCAGCTATTTACAGAAGAATGCAAGAACGATACTCAATTATAATCTAGGAATTTTTGAGACAGAATCTGACTAGTGTTAGAAATTCTTAAATCATATGTTATTTTTATGAAGCACTGTTATTTCACTCCGTCCTAAAGATCCCTAAGTAAACTACAATTGGTATAAGTTGGTACACAGTGTATTAAGCATGATAGAGCAAATAGATGAAAAATAAATTTCTACGGTTCTCCACGACCGGGACTGAGGCAACTGAATGCTAATTTCTATAAAAAACTGAAAATAAACCAGAATTTTCATATTTTATTTTGACTTCGATAAAATTGTTTGAACAATGTAGTCGCATGTTGCCCAATCCGTTGACTGCATTTTCCAGATTTTAATGAGCCATAGTTATCCTCCTGTTTACTCTTCAATAAAGAGAAGAAAACAAAGGTAGAAAAAATTTCAATTTTCTCGAATGACGTACATGTATCAGAAACCACTTCGAAAAAATAAATTTTCCTTTGACGTCTTTGACTATTCATAATTATATGGACTGAGCATAGTGATAAGGACGTGAAGGCAAGGTATCTTTCATAAATAAGAATCAGGGAAGGGATAAAGTTCTTTCGATTTTGCTTTTTATCGACGATTTTTGACATTCATCGTGCTTGAAAGATCGATAACAAGTGAAAAACTGATTAATTTTAACCAAAATTAAAAATTTTTGGAATTCGATTAATCGTGAAGTTGCTGAATTTTTCATAATGAAAATCACCTTCCGCCAATGATACTTATTATGCTGCCTTCCCCATATTGTATCGACAGAGACCATTTAGTTATAAATAGTCAAAGTTTGACATAGAGGACAGGGATGTGAAAATACAAATTTTTAACGCACAATTTTTAGCTTCAAGAATTGTGAAAATTCACTCAGAAAAAAAGTTTAATTTGTTTAGTTAAGAATTATGATTCTAACCTCCAAAAAATATATTGTAAGCTAACTTTTTCTGGCATCTTTCCTTCTTCCCATTTCCCACGTGGTGCAAAACCTTTTTTTCAAATGTTTAGATTTTTTTTTTTTTTTTCGGTCAAGTATCCAGAATAACAAAAAAGTCTTGTATGTATGCTTAAATTTGACAAATTGTTTAATTTTTTATTTTTTAAAAGAAATTATAGTTATTGAGTTTTTGAAATTTTTTTCGTACACAAACAGTTCTTTGCGGTGCAGTCTGTTCATTACACCACAACTAATGACGGCCCTGTGTAAGGGAAAAGATTCCCACAGTTTCTACCATGTCTAGAGGTAAGGTGACGTTACAAAAATATTCTGAAAATTTTGCCAAGTCGTTTAAATTTTCACCTTAGCCAATTCTCTTCCATCAACAATTGCTTGCTTTTAATTGGAGAGTAAAAAGGAGAAAGAAAAAAATTTCATTTACATCTCAAACTTCTGAAAAAAAGGATAAATTTTGGCTTTTGCATCGCTCACTTTTCAAACACCAAATTTTTATTCCAACCTAAAAGCCTTTACTATAAGGATCTTTACTGCCTGTAACAGTATAATTGTTAAAAATGAAACACAACAATATTGTGTTTTTAGTAAATGTAATATTGCACTAACTACAAAGTGTTCAGAGTGTATTGTATTCTACAAGAGAAGTATTAAGAATGAATTATACAGAACATTAGACTAATAACTAAGGGTGACAGTTAAAGTGATTTGAATTAGGTGTCATGGGAGATATGAATTTGATTGGAATTTAAGGAAAAATGTAATTTGGATAAAATCAATGAAATGTGATAGATGTGACATAAAGTGGGAGTGTACATGAAATTAGAAGGAATTAGAATAAGTGAAAAATATAGGAATATATTCAGAGAAAATGTGACATCATGAATATTGACGAGAAAAGTTTATAGTAAGGAAATAGTGATTTCATAAGACAAGTCAGTACTTGAAAGACAAGTTTGAACAAGACTGAAACAATGTGAATAAAAGGAAGAATAAATGTATGAAAATATAGTAAATGATGAAAATACAAATTTGGAGTAGATGTATTATTTTCAAGTAAATGATATAAAAATATCATTACACTACCACGGGTGCATTCAGAAAGGTAATTTTGAACTTGTGAGAATGATTTTTTCCCCCAACTCTAGAGATAGGGAAAATAATTCTGCAAAGTAACTTCGTATAACTCATTAGACTAAAATGAAATCTCCTCAAGCTCATTTAGATTGTGTTTACTAAAGACAAATGTGACGTCATGTGGTGTAGAAGTTTTACCTTACCTGATAACATTTCTGAATGATCCAGGTATATGCAAAAGGGTGATAGAGATGAGTGGCCACTTTATGTTTGTACTATTTCCATTCAGTTCATTTTGTTCATTATTACTTTATTATTTATAACCATATATCTATTATTATACATATTTATAAATTCAGTAACTAATAACAAGAATAACACAAAATGACAGTTCATCTCTTATCATTCTCATGGGCATTCCTAGTAGAAAAGAGCCTTAGCTCTACCAAATTTTTATCTTCATCCATATAAACATCAACTTTGGCTGAATTTTAAGTGATTTAACACTGAAAACAAGTTTATAAGACATTAACTAGGGGTCTAGGTTATTTCATCAACGGACATTTCACCAAAGGGAATTCACCTAGCGGACAATTTATCAATTAGTATTTTCACCGATTGTATTATATGTTCCACTGTATATTTGACAAAACAAATTTTAATTACTTTCTATTTATTATTTAATCATATTTAATGTAAAATTTTATTAATTATAAATAAAATAAAAATAAAAAGTAATTATATACATGTAATACTTGTATGAGGTAATAGGGGCTCACACCCCTCGATGACAGTTTCCACCCAAAGGCAGGCAATTATTCATCTCTATGATGTTAAACAAATACACACTTGTGCATTTGTATGTTTGTACCTGTACATACGTACAGGTAAGATACATGGCACGGGCTGTGATCAATTACCCGATAACAATCTCGGTGATGTCACGGACCAATACCAGACGCATTGTGGCATTTATTATCACCTCGACGGAGACAAGAAACGATGCAACTGATGACATAATACCATACGTATATGTACATATGTGTGTCTGAGCCAAATTTGGTATATAAACTCTTGAAACTGGGTATAAAATTGCCAATGTTTGCCGAGGATTTGGCTCTACCATACTTTACAGTATGAAGTGGTAGAACACGCAAAACCTGTAGAAAACCTTCTACGTGTGAATATCTCTCATGACAAGGTATTCCACAATACACATTCAGGTATTATTATTTTTTCATTTTAAAATGTTTTTTTTTTTTTTGTTTTCCCTTTTTCCCCATTTTTATAATTTATATATTAAATTTTATTGTTTTTTCTAAATGTCCTAAAAATAAAATTTTACAAAAAGATACCAAACTGATACAATTTAAGTTTTTTTAAGGCCAATTTTCAAAGTAGACATCTTCACTCTTTCATTTTAATGATTTCATATTTTCATTAATTAAATAAAATTATTTTAAACTTTTGTTCAACTTACTAATGGTTGACAGTTCACAATAAAAAAAATTAACTGAATCAGTGAAAGGACCCCTAAGTGAAATCTTTTATGAAAATCTATATGTAAATTTGATCTCAAGAAAAAGCCTAGGGCGGGATGGGCACTTTTTTCTTTTATGACTCTTGGAAATTTTTGGTACTAAAAGCTCAAATTCATGTCCTATACTATAATGAGCAATAATTGTATGTATGTACGTATAAGTATGTGTGTGTGTGTATGTGTATGTATGTATTTATGTATGTAACCACATTCCGAAGAACTAGATCAACAATGTTATTAAAATTGAAAGGAAAGGGGTTTTTGGTTACGAAAAAATGATTTAGATAAGTCCCATGTTTGAGAAAATTCGCTGAACAAAAATATGAGCATATCAATTTATCTATCAGCCCAGGGAGCGATAACAATGAATGATGAAAGATTAGCCTGGCTAAAATTAACGGATAGGTAAGGTTTTATTCGCGAATTTTTGTAGGTCTAGACTGCGAATGGTCATTATGATTTATGACTAATGAAATAATGAGTTCATAGTTGCAATCTTTAATTTTATTCTCGAGAATCGAGATTCGAAATTAGAGATATGTTATAAGAATATGTTTGTGAAATTCCCCACCTTGAATTAAATTAACAAAATATTTTCTAATTTCCACATCTGAGCAAAGCTCGGTAAACCCGGAACTGAATATATAATGTAAGATCTTCTTTTTACCATGGTATAGGTCAAAATTTTAGCCCGATAGTCACGAAATTTGGTAAAAACATCAGCACTGAGCAGAGGATAAGGAAAATCCCCCAAACGCGAAAGAAGAAAATAAAAAGATTAATATAAAAAATGAAAGAACGACCACAGAATCCAGACAAAAACCATTAAAAATTTGTTGAAGAGAAAAAAAAACTCAACTTCTCAAAATTTTTATCATTTCCCCCTCCCGAAAAATGACGCTCTGGTCTTCTGAATGCATCACTAGCACCAAAGCAAGGACAAGACCAATTGATTTTGGCGAGGATCGACTAGACAATATTTCCAATACATTCGATTTAATTCTAATTTTGAATTATAAATAATTTTCAATCAGTGATTATCAAGTTTTACATAATCATTAACTATCTATAATCTGGACTAATTTGTTGACAATTTTAGTTGTATCTGGATGGTTCTTTAAAACCCACATTTTATAGTGAACTGGCTGCAGCGCTAAATTATTTTTTCCCTAGATATATATCAAGGTAATATAGGCACTTACATATTTATTTCAACCAAAAAAATTTTTAAATATCAAAATTTTAAAATGGTTAAAACCAATTTAATAGTTAGAAGCTGCCAGTTTGTATTACACCGTAGAGTTTTTAGGCTAAAAGTATATAGTCTACACAGAATTTTTATTCTACAGCCTTAGTACCAAAGTGGAGTCAGCCTTTATTTAATTGCTGTCACTGCAAAACAAATTACATTATTGCATCGATATCTTTTATTATGGACTAAAAGTAAGAGAAAAACAAAACACAAATATACAGCATTATCTTCAACAATGAAACTCTCATGACTCTTATAGTTCGCTTTAACCCATGTAAACCATCGTTTATATCTGATTCATTGATCAAGAAATTTCCAGGCGACAGACAGCCTTTTTTAACTTGAATAAAAAAAAATAAAAAAAACTCACCCTTACATATACTTCTCAATGCCTAATAATTCTCTTCGATTTATTTCTTCGAATAAGGTGCGATAATTTAACAAAAAATAGTTCATACGAACGAACTTTAATGTTACAGGATATTGAAATCAAGTTCTTGTCTCGATAAACTAGTCGTATATTATAAATGCAAATTGGAGAGAAGCCCCGAGTTACGGTTCTTTAACAATAATTTTTTGAATTGCGAGGTAAACAATTACAGTCGAAGTGCATTGAATATGCTCGATCATGAGCATCGTTTTTTCTTTTTCTTTTTTTTGTATTTCTCTGGATAGGTATAGGTATAGCGTATGAGCTAGGCTACTACTTTTTACTTTTTGTTTTGTTTTTATTCCTGAATTGTCGTAATTCGAGCCAGACTATTAAAATAAATTACCCGACCAATTATAACACTAACGATCATCAAGTACGATAGGTACCTAGTAGTTCGAGTATCTTTGGTTCAAATGTATTTATTATTTTTGTTGATCTAAAAATAACGATTACCATAAAATGCACTGCATTCGTACTGATTAAATTTCATTATTTACTTTATTCTTTGTACTGTAGGTTCATTGTTAAGTTTTATTCGTTATATTTTTTTCAACAGCACGTCTTGGTTTTCAATAATTACTCTACGCCATGAACGATCCAACAATTTTTAATAATTTCAGTAAATAATTCGTCACGTGTTGTCTGCGTTCAGCTACTACCAAATACTATTTCATTCGTTAGTTTTTTTTTCTTTTTCCATCATTAGAATTTACTCCAATACTACAGTTCCCGAAACAAAATAGTAAACTAGGTAATTAAATAATCACAATCAGACACTCAGCAGAGGGTACTTACTCTCATAATGATGTGGTGCAGTGATCGATCTTTAACTCATTAATTAATGAACGTTTGCATCGCTAATTACGCACAGCTGCTTAGCAATAGAATATCTTGACACCAGTTCATCAAACATGGTTGACATAGGGTATAAATTAAAGGATGAACGTCTATGTTTCACATCACCTCTAATAAATTGTCCGTTCTCAAGTTTACCCTGTAAAAAAAAAAACGATAAAATGCGCTAAGAAAAGAAAAATAATAATTTTCAAATTTCTCCAGCAAGATGTAGGAATAAGGACTAGAATTATCGAAGTCTGCGCTCTTTTCCTTACCATCACTTACCACGTAGGTTTTACACGTCAGTTCCGTCAAATTTTATGAGAAAATTTTTTAATTAGCGCCGGCTTCAATAATTTCAGTCCCTACACTTACAACTTGCTGGAGAAATTTTAAAACGATTTATATATATATATATATATATATGTAGATAGATAGATATAAGTTCATTCAAATTTGTGAAAAATTAGATAAGCGTATTTTACGTCAAGTCAAAAATTGTGATGTCTGAGAAATCTTCGAATTTTTAAATGCCTGATATCAAAACCAAACACCTACTAACATAATGGCTCTAAAATTCAAATTTAATATTTCCTAATTTTTAGAATATTATACTAATTCGGTTGAAGAATTACAACATGCAAATTACCCCCTTTCTGAAGCTAATGAGATCGACCAACTAATGATGTCACTTCCAGAAAAATTTGATACAGTTTTCTCAGAATTTTGTCAAATTAAACATGAAAAAAGAACTACACTTTGATTAACAAAAATAATCCTCAAAAAATGTGATCAAATTGAATATTCAAATAGAAATTTTTCAGTGTTTAATCAGTCCAAGTCTACTTACTAACCCATGCAAAATAATAGAAATTTTCAAAATACTCAAAACTATAACTCAAATT
Organism: Ericerus pela; assembly: GCA_011428145.1. Lineage (NCBI taxonomy): Eukaryota > Metazoa > Arthropoda > Insecta > Hemiptera > Coccidae > Ericerus > Ericerus pela. The sequence continues at coordinate 336,662 of WOFM01000140.1, read as the reverse complement.
GTAATTCCAATACAAAAGCAGACCCAAATTATCGAACAACCAGCTATCTAAATAATCACAAAAATAAATCTGAATCCCCAAATAATTATCCTCCAAAGGATAAAGTCGAATTAATGGATATAACTTGCTACAGATGTAATGAAAAAGGTCACATGTCTTTTACATGCCCTCAAGAAAAATCTAATCAAGCTAATATTACATAATCGTCATCAAATAACAATAACAGTAGTTTGAAAAACCAGAGCTCTTCTAGCACAAATCCACAAAATAAGTCTAATGTGAAATCAAATTTTTGTGATAAATGTACCACGATGCTCCATTCCAATTTAAATCATTTAATTTTTGATGAATTAGATGAAGAATTTTAGTGGCTCAAGCCCCCAACTGTATCAAAAATTGAACAACCAAAGAACCAGCTCCATAAATGTTACTCGATAATGGAGCTGATGATCATGTGATCAATATCTTGAAATTGAGCAATATCAGAAAAATGGACAGTTCTTGAAAAGCCTTATGTGCTAAGAAAGGAGTTTTTGTTAACCCTATTCACGTTGGATTTATGTATGTAAATGTCTGCAATTCTAAGGCATAATTTTCTACAATCCATCTTAAGAAGATGTACTACAATCCTGATTTAAGGATCGACATTTGATCTGGTGCAAGAATAATGGAATCACGCATTTTTAAGATAATTACAGACACAGATCATGCTGACATTATTAATAAACATACTAGTGAGATAACTACCTATAATTATTCCCAAGATATGTTCTATGTACTACACAGACTATGAAATTGTTGAAAAAAAAAAGTCTATTAAGAGTTAGTATGTATGCCTGCATAAATGAGAAACAAAATCTCCAACAATGAAAAAAAAACTGGCAACACTGAAAAGAAATACATGGCACAATTATTTGTCAAGTTTCCCTGTCCTGTCCAGTTTTCCCCAGCATCTAAAAGAATAAAACACATAGGGTAATTCTGCTCGTAATTCCAATTTTCCCCTCCACCTGAAAGAAAAAATAGAAAATACGTAGCGTAATTTTGCTCGCATCCAGTTTTCCCCTCCGAACGTCTAAAAATAATTTTCCTTTCCCCGCACCACCAACAAAAAAAAAAAAAAAACAGCATATTGTGCTTGTGGTAATTTTACTCATATCCAGTTTCCCCCCACCGCCGAAAACAACTTCCCTTTCGCCGCACTGCTAAAAGTATACAAAAACAGACTGAACTAGAACATACTGAGCTGCCAACACTAGTAGTTACTACCTATAAGAAATTTAATAACACAAATAGAATGTCCATTCTACAAAAAACAAAAACAAAAGTAGCTATATCACTTAATAATGCACACTGTACATCTCAATATTTCCACTGATATAGCCTAAAGATGATGTATTGTATTCCTAAAATGCTTGAGAGTCCTGTAAACTAGTCTAAAGCATAGGCACCGACTACAGCATATTTTATAATTGTAATTTGTAAATGAGTGGAAACCGTTGATTAGAATGGAAAAAATAATTTAAGGGTTAGAAGAATGAATCACTCCTGTGTTTCAGTTGTACCACGAAGCCGCCGTATAAGGATAGTCTGAAGAAATGATAATCAAGACACGAATGGAGTGTAATCTTTAAGAATAATAGCCTTATCAGCAACAAGATGATATAATACACTCTCTTCATAAAAATACATATAGTGGCCCTGATTAAATTCCAAACTGGGCCTTAAAGTATGTAATATTGAAAAATTTAATAAATTTTTCACAAGATAAATCAACAATATTAATTTTAGGAACAATAGACCAGATACACCACTAGGGCAAGTTTTTCAAAAGAAATTATAGAAACCTTGATAAAATAAGAACCTAGGCCAAGGTTATATTCGTCACACTTCAAAATTCGAGTACTGCGAGAAGTCAGGTATCGCAGAGAAGCAGAGTTAAAACATTGAAAATGTTAAACTTCAGGATATTTGGGCAGGTTTTAAAATAATTTAAAAATTTTCCAACATCAACAATCCACAATGGGCGCATGCAAAGGCATATTGCTATAGTCCGTTCCAAAAGAGAAGTCAATTTTTTTTGAAGGTGCTAAGAGATGGCTTCGAATAAACTTTATCAAATTAATTATTAATATAATACTACAAGTCGGTTTTTCAGTTTCCAGTTAAGAAATTTAACGATTGGATAACGCTAAAATATTATATTTAACTCTAACTCCTACTTGCCAGTTAAAACTAACTAAAATCACTAAGGATTGAAAAACCGGGCCTAAACAAAATAAAAAATCCTATACGAATTGGCGTGTTTAGTTTTACGTCCAGTGTACATCTTTACTTTTTTCTTCCTCCTCTATTACATACAATGCTGGCAAACTCTATGTATTACGGGTATACTCTACTCAGTTTAAGAATGACATGACGTCATTCAGACAGTTACACATATCTGCACAGTTGAGCGTAATCAATACACCATTAAAATTGAAAATTTATAACTTTCTCGGCCACATAATTGTGAATTATTGCTTTTTCCTTTCCCCTATACCTACAACCTGCTGTAAAGTCATGTCATTCTTAATGTGAATAAGGTATAATAAATTAATTTTTCTTTTGGAACAAACTACAGGCATAAAAAAAAAGTAAAAGAAAAATCAGTGAAGAATACAAGAAAGAAAAAATAATGAAAATAGAAGGTATACAAAAGCGACACAAAAACCATTGGACAGAACTGATAAACCAACTTTGAAAAGAATAGGTTCCAAAATGAAACTTTCGAACTTAATTACAGCTCTCAGAATAGAACGTCTGAAACGAAACTTGGCAGAAACCATCAAAGGATAGGCACCTCTATGAGGTTAAAATTTAGCGAAAGATGCTGCGACCAAAAAAAAAGGAGAACCTCAATTTAAGATACATACGGGTAAAAAACTGTGTGATAATGTACGGAATTGTTTGATTCTTCAAAAAAAAACAGAAATTTTCCGTATTATTATTATTATTAATTTTTTTTTTAAACTGGCTATATTCGATTTGGTGAAGTTCGGACTTCGGAAAACAATTAAAAATTATGAAAAATCTATAGAAATGTTATCGTAATACAAAAATTGTATTTAAAGAAAATTTTAAAAGAAAATTCTTGAATTTATAATAGGTATTTGATTTCTCAAAATTTTAAATTATATACTACTATGCTAGAAGTTAAACTCATACAACAATTCTGAAAATACATAATCATTTCCAACGTACCAAGAACTTCTTCGTTTAGGTGAATTCTGTTAATTTTATTAGGCTTTAAAATTGCAACATAGACTATCTGCTCTGAAAATTAACTTTTATTCCACCGTAAATCTGTCTTTCCAGGCTGACACCATACACGCGCACCCTTTTGGTGTTTTCTAGTAACTTTCTTTATTTATTTCTTTATTTTTTTTGGATTATAATAATCGAATAGTTTTGCACTGGCGGCGAAAATAAATAAATTACATTCGAAATGGATTTATATCGTACATCATTTCGTCGATGCTTCATCTTTCAATTCAAACACTGCTCGTGGAAAATAAGCTTCAACGTCATTATTGAAACATTTTTTCATTTTTTCCGCTCCTTTCTTCTTTTTCTCTCGATTAACATGTAGATATTTATTTCCATCCAAACTATTCACCCGGATATACTGAGATTGTTTGTGCGCAGTCAATAATACAAAAGTCAAATTTTATATACCTCTTCTGATATCGCGTAAACGCATTCACATGGCTAATTTATTTTGGGCAACGTAACAAAATTTTCAACACAATAAACGGTGATGATTAAGACTTGATGTAATTTTCTTGTAAAACATCATTTCCATGTAAGGAAATATCGTGACGAATCTGTTCGATGTACATGCATTGGTGAATTCTGGACCAAAAATTATGTTTCAGAAGAAGAAAAAAAAAACAGAATTTTTTTACGTCGTCGATTTGGTTTTGATTAATCTCCGAGTAGCATAAACGAAAGAAGTGTTTAAAGTATGATTTCAGGTTGATGAACTGTCGCCATAACAAAATACCCCACGTACTCGCAAATTATGAGAAATTCATTTTGTCATCTCGAAAATAGAATCCCATGTCGCGAAAACCCACGCTTTTCGTTGCTTTTCATTAGACTTTCGTCGACAACTAAATTTATAAGGTCCGACATTTTTCAAAATCGATGAATTTATTATCACTATCTATGTCATAAATATAATCATTTTTGATTTCAATAAATGATTAAGATTTACTTCACACATTCTTTTTGTTTTTATACGTTTTTATTCTATTTGCTCACAATTTCCATTTCACGAAATATGTCAGGTGACCAATGGTGCGAAAAATATCGGTACGTACCAATGCGTATCCACATTCTTCTTCAAATATCGATATTTCTAACATCGATATATTCTCCAGGAGTATCAATACGTTTTATTCGCATTTGATGAGTCGAGGACCTCGGATGACGAATAAAAAGACGTTCAAACTCAGTCGAGCTGTAGAAGTACACGGTATTTTACGTAAAAATAGTATAAAAATCTGTATGATAATTCAACTATAGCGATAGAGAGAGTAGACGAAGGTTCCTGATTAGGTACGTTAGATTGAATAAAGTTGAATGAGTGGGAAAGAAAGTGTTACCATGAATGAGAAAGTTTAAAAAAAGATTAAGTATTGTTCATTAGTATGGAGAGAAAAGGATTGGTATACCCAACAGTATTTAGCCTCTAATCGATTTTTTTTTTTTGACAAGTCTCGGGATTGATGATCTACCAATATGTTTTTAGACAATATTGATTTTTGGTAAATGAGTTTTCTTGTTAATTGAATAATTTTATGACAACTTCAATTTACATCTGATGATTTTTCTTGATTTGATGACAATTTCTTGACACTTCGACAAACTCTGACTGGAACTTGGATGATTTTAACAATTTGAATTATGACTATATGATTTCTACATTAGTAACTTGGCAATTTGAATTAATGACAAGTTATGACGATTAATTTCAGCTGTTTCACTGTAAGCAATCATTCAACTTGTAGTGGTTTGTGACAATATGATTCGATAATAGTTTTGGCGAGTTAATTTCACACAAGCAGGGAGACAGTTAACAACATTTATTGACTTCTGGACAACACAAGCAGGGCTTCCAAACAGTTTAGCAACTGACAACAATCATGAAAATTTGAAAACACAGTCAAATTTAACATACAAATAGGGTGCAAATTTTTTTAAACAATTTACATCATTAACTACGAGATAATCAGTGAATTAACAAAAAATTTTGGCCATTAATATTTTGATCCAAAAGTTCTACAAAGGCACAAGTTAGAGCTAAGTTACCCAACATAAAGATTTACAAAAATGACAAAAAAAAAATGCATTGAGCTTTGCAACAGATTTTTGATTATTGCAAATAAAAAAACTTTTGGTTAGTAAAAAATTTACTTTTCCTTCAGAAGTTTAAAGAATTTTACCGAGCAATGCTACCATGATGAGTAAAGGACCTTGGATGACGAATAAAAAGATGTTTAAACTCAGTTGAGCTGTAGAAGTACACGGTATTTTATGTAAAAAGAGTATAACAATCTGTATGATAGTTCAACAGGCGATAGAAAGTTAGACGGTTCCCAATTAAGTACGATTAGATTGAATAAGGTTAAATGAGTGGGCAAGAAAGTGTTACCACGAATGAGAAAGTTTAAGAAAAGATTAAGTGTTGTTTATTAGTATGGAGAGAAAAGGATTGGTATACCCAACAATATTTTTCTCACGCTGTACCACCAAAATTTGGAGGTTACAATAAGACTGAAATATTCCAACACAACTCCCTCATCGTTTTCAACTTCTATTTCTATGGATCTTAAAAATTTTATTATTTAACAATGGATATGTCGTAGGCGATTAAGCAAATCCGTCGGTTTACTACGAGCCTATGTCATTTTCTAAAGAGCCGGCGATTAAGAAAACGAAAAAAAATTATTTTAATTGGCCTGAAAATTTTAAGGGTTTTATAAAGACCCAAAACCGTTTTAGGCTCTTTAGAAAATAAAGATTTTTATATCAATTAGCCTAGCCTAAATTAGGCTGATTATAAAGAGCCAAAACGGACTTAGGCTCTTCGAAAATTGTTTCAATAAGCCTAAAATCATCAGACTATTTGAGATGATAAATTTTTTTATAAACTGCCGGCTTATTTTAAGCATTTTTCAAACTGCCAAAAACCGCTTTAGACTAATTGAAAAATGAAAAATTTCTCATTCAATTAGCCTAAAGATAACTAAGCTTTATGGAATGAGCCTAAACATGGTTAGGCTAATTATAATCCGTTCTAACAAGCCTAAAATCATCAGGCTAATTGAAAAATTTATTTTTTTAAACAAAATTACGATGTTTTATACAATTTTTTTTTATTTTTGAAATGACGACAATTCGTAATCATCCTAATGCAATTCAGGCTCTTTAGTAAACAAATTATTAAACAAAATGATGATATTATTCGATGACTGCATGAATGTTATCTTTTTTTTACACAACTTCTATAAATGCATTGTTGCAGATAGAGTATCTATTGCCCTATTCAGAGTGGTTTCATTCTGTTTTATCTGCACTTATATGACGCACTGGCACTTCACATTAGTTTTTATCATACCCACTAATGGAATTTGATCGAACAGTTTGTTATGGACATCTATTCTAGTTCTAACGTATTCATTTATGGCATTTGCGAAATATTTCCTAAATTTTTTTTTTATTTCATTAATAAAAAATGTATACCACAAATTAAAGTGATTCGGGAAATGATGTTAAGTGAGATGAAAATAAAATTTTGTGAAAAAATGAAAAAATATTGCGCCAGAGATGAAAAAACGATTAAAAAACCTTGAACTAAATCGGTGTTGGAAGATGTTATTGAGCAATTAACGCAATCGAAAAATGTTTCAAAATATGAAAAACCAAAGACAGTATGCGCTGAAAAGGAAATATGACGTAATGGAGGTAGGTTCAAAGAATGTTTTGATCAAAAGAAGAGAGTTGATGAATGATCCTGTTATTACAATTGTTTACGTTGAAGAATATTTTGATATACTTCTTCAGTATCATTAGTCCCCTGGACATGGTGGATGAGATAAAATGATTTATTCCATGAAAGATAAATGTTACATACCTAGAACTGTTATCAAAATTTTTTTGGTTCTTTGCGAAACATGTAATTCAAAAAACTCACAACCACATCATCATATTGTCGCACAGCCAATAACTACAAAAGATTTCAATTGTGGTGGTCAGGTTGATTTAGTTGATTTTCAGTATACTCCTTGTGGAGAGTACAAATGGCTATTGAACTATCAAGACCAGGCGACAAAATATTGCGTACTTTGACCTCTGAAAAGAAAACGAGCTGTGGAAGTTGCAATAGAATTACTCAACATATTTTTGGATTTTGGAGCCCCCAATATGTTGCAGAGCGACAAAGGACGTGAATTTTAGAACGCTATAATCAGGACGTTGAAAATATGCTTCGTGGTTGGATGGACGATCTTAATAGTAAAAATTGGGTATTCGGCTGTTGTTTTGTCCAGTGGAATAAAAATAATTCGAAACATCGTGTGATAGGGCAAAGTCCACACAATGCCCTTTTCGGGACAGAACCAAAAGTAGGATTAGCATCAACATATATTCCACCATCAATTTTGGCAAGACTAAAGACCGAAGAAAACTTGGAACAATTGAATGAGGGCAGTCGATCATTAACAAATGAAGAGGATGATAGCAGTCAGGTACTATCAACTCAAGCGGATGAGAGCAAACAGGTACCAGCAATTGAATTGAATGAGGACAGTATGGTTGTAACCAATGAAGAGGAAAAAGGTGAAACTGCTGTTAATAATTTGACAAATGACATTTGTTCAGTTAGTTGGGCAAATTTTGGTACAGTAGAATGCGTATTGTGTTCTTTATGCACAATGGAAGTTCACACAACTTGTGCCGGCTTGGTCTCTTATAATTCTATTGCGTGCATTACCCTATATTGTTGTGAAAATTGTAAAAGGCAGGCAAACATTAAGAGAAAAATGAGAAAATGCGTTAAATGGCCAGAAAAAAGCTGCAAAAAAAAATGCTTGAAAATACTGGAAAACTTCTCCAACCTATTAAAATTGGAGATTTTGTTTTATTAAATGTACCAAAGGTAAACCGAGGTCCATTAGATAAGTGAAATATAATTGGTAAAATTGTTGACGTAAAAAATAACATGTACCAAATAGGAACCAGAAGCACCATCATCAAAAATTGGTTAGCTAAAACCGACATACAGATCTCGGGTGTGACATTTCCAGATGAAATCCCAGAAAAATGAATATCCATTAGAGAAGCCGTACCGAAAGAATTTAATTTTGGACAACAAGGTTACGCTTACGCCTGCTGTGAATGTATTTTGTCAAACACCCAATGTGGGACTAAAAGATGCGCGTGTAAAAAATCAAATGTTCTGAGCACATCAAAGTGTCATAATAGTTCCCCTTGTAAGAATAAATAAAAAAAATTAAAAAATTTTTTTTCCAGAATATTTGCAATATAATTAGAAAAAATATTTTTTCATTTTGTAATTTGTTTTGATATTATAATTTATGTTTTCATTTCCAGGTTTATAATATCTTCGTTGTTAACTGGTTTTGTTATTGATGGAATGATATTTGTTATTTTATTAAAATTTGAAAAAAAAAGATTTAATAATTTTTGCAATGGAATAAATGTTACTTATATTATGTAAATCTTATTTAATACATACCATTTATTCCAATATAGGTTCGCTGATAATTTCCTCATTAATCTATCTACGACACAATAGCCTAGATTGTATTATACTGATTACAAAACATCGTCATTTTGTTTAAAAAATAAATTTTTCAATTAGCCTGATGATTTTAGGCTCATTAGAACGGATTATAATTAGCCTAACCATGTTTAGGCTCACTCTACAAAGCATAGTGTGGAATACCTTGTCGTGAGAGATATTTGCACTAGAAGGTCTTCAACAGTATTTTGCGTGTTCTGCCACTTCATACAGTTAAGTATGGGAGAGCCAAATCCTCGGCGAACACTGGCGATTTTTGAGCCGGTTCTGAGAGTTTATATACAGGATTTGGTACACACACACAGACACACATGAATACGTACATGTACGTAATTATGTCATGCGTTATGTCGTTTCTTGCCTCTGTCGAGGTGATAAGAAATGACGCAGCGCGTTTGGTACCAGGCTGTGATATCACCAAGATCATTATCTGGTAATTGATCTCGGCCCGTGCAATGTATCAAACCTGTACGTACGTACAGGTACGAACATACAAACGCACCAGTGTAAATTTGTTTAACGTCATAGAGACGATTATTGCCAGCCTTTGCGCAGCAACTGTCATCGAGGGGTGCAAGCCCCTATTACCTCATACGAGTATTGTCCCCACAGCTACTCCTCCAAAGTTTTCGCGCTGTGAAAATGATAAGTCGCATGCCTGGGGGAACTTATTGAGTCTTACTGCTGTTGCTGGTCCCTCTCCGATTTGGCCAGAGCCGATCCTACCGTGGTGCCTACACACTCCTAATATAACTTACGAGCGTTAAATCTAGCCTGATAGGATTCCCGGCTTTGTTGCCCCCTACGTCTGGGCAGTCAGTTTTGGTGTGCCGGATGAGTATAGGGGTGTGGATGGTGGGATGTTGAAGGACCAGAGGGGTTTGGGGGTCTTGACCGTTTAAACATCGGGGATTTTGAAGACCCCGATGGTCTGTAAGATAGACCGGATGTGGGAGGAGGGCGTGTTTGAGGCACCTCTTCCAACGGGAGTTGCCTTTTCACCTCCAAAGCCATCAGGGTTGAGGACTAAGAGGGTGGGTTCTCCACTCTTGGTGTCTTCTCTGATGACTTTGGGGGCAAAATGAGGGCTGGAAGGGGTGCGGACATCATCTTAACAATGTCCGCAGCCGAGGTCGTGTCCATGAGCAATTCATTCTCGAGTCTTTCAATCTCCTTTTCGCGTTCCATCTGTTTGAGTCTTTACAGGCTCAGGAACGGATGGCACAACAAGTTGGAAATTTGGAGTCCAGAATGGAGTGTTTATTGGAGACGACATTATACAAGGAAAACAGAAAAAGGAAAAGAAAAAAGTGGTAGAAGATCTTACAAAATTTGGCGTGTTATGGTCAACAGCAGAAAGGCGAGTGAAAAACGTTGGGAGAATATTTTTCAATTGCAGCTTTATTCCAAGTCGTTATCTCGTTTCAGACATTTTCGGAGGGGATAGTGAATTAAATATTCTTCAGCTGAAAAGTTCTCCGGTCAAAATCTGTTAAGTACAAGCAGAGTTAAGCGTGTTTGAATTTTTGTGTTTTTGAAATTTTGTATCTCACAAAGAAATGCACACTTCGTTTGTGACATCACAATCTATTGACTATTTTGTTATCTGAATGTTTGTCAATAGAAACACGTTGCGATGTTTTCTTCCATATCGCACGTGGATTTGTTTATTCGTATCGTATTTTATTTGCACGCATTTATTCTCTGCTTATCTGCGGAATTTCTTTTGTTACGAATATTCCCAGATTCTCGTACATATGTTTATGCGGGTTTGTATTTTTCGCAGCGGATATTAACTTTCGTGAATCCGATAGATCGTAGTGTATTTTGACAATCTCATCACTAAACTTTACCGTTTTCTTTATTTTTATTTTTTCTACTGGTGATTTTTGTGATTTATCACCTTTTTTGACTGGTTTGTCCTCAACTTTTTGTGGTTGTGTGATATTGGACTTTGCGGTCTGTTTTTCTTCTTCAATTTTCCTTTCTATTATCTTCCTTGTTGCTCTTAGGAGAATTTTTCTGTTGTCATTTATAAGGTACGCAGGTTTCAATCTATCAATTGAAATTGTTTTTTCTTCACCTGTGATTAGTATCACAAAATTCTTTTCATCTCCTGATACAACCTTATAAGGACCTGCGTATGGTTTCTCCAATAGAGATCTTATTTTTTTGTCTCTGACGAACACATGAGATGTTGTGGCCAAGTGTTTGGAGACATAAATCTTTGGTTGGCCACGACAACCTGCCTGTTTCAAAAAGCTGTTAGCGTCAGTCCATATGTTTTGGACAAGTGTTTTGGGTCTGATTTCTTTCAAGTGGGTGAAAAAGTCCCCTGGTAGGTGTAGCTCTTCACCTAGTGCCAAATGCGCCACAGAGTGACCTGTGTCCATTTGAAGAGCAGATTGAAGGCCCAAGAGAATGGTTGGTAGTATATCAACCTATCTCTTGGTATTTCGAGCCATTATGGAGGCTTTCAAAGCTCTGTGCCATTGCTCAACTTTACCGTTTGCTTGAGGATGGTAAGCTGTGGTATGATTGTGTTGTGCGCCAAGATTTTTACACAACTCTTGAAAGAGCGAGCTTTCAAATTGGCAACCCTGGTCTGTAATGATGACTTCAGGTACGCCATAACGGGCAATCCACATGTCATATAACCTGGCAGCTACTGTGGGAGCTGTCATCTCATAGAGAGGAACTGCCTCTGGCCATCGAGTTGCTCTATCGATCATCGTCAACAGGTATCTGTGTCCTTGGGATGGGGTAATGGACCCACCAATTCTATGTATATTGTTTTGAACCGCTCCGTTTGTTTGAAAGATTTGAGTGATGATCAAGTGTGTCTTCCTACTTTAGACTCTTGGCAGTTCAGGCAACTGAGAGCCCATTTGTTGCAGTCGGACTTCATTTGAGACCAGACAAATCTTGATGCTGCTAGTCCAGCAGTGCATTTTGGTCCAGGGTGCGATAGATTGTGCACTCTACTGAAAGCCAATTTGCGATACTTTGTCGGCAGGAATGGCCTATTCTTGCCTGTACTAATGTCGCATGTTAGTAAAACATTAGTACCAGAGATTTTCATTTGTCTCAATTTGAGAGCTGTGTCATTGTTCGACAACAGTTCTTCCAGTTCTAAATCCCTTAACTGTTCTTTAGCTATTTCAGCATAAGGTAATTGAGACGGTGCTGAGATGGCTTCGATCCTACTAAGAACATCAGCTGGAGTGTTGAGTTCTCCACTTATATACTGGATGTCCGTAGTCAACTGTCCTATATAGTCCAATTGTCGAACTCTTCTTGGGGAAGCTGGTTCTGTCTTTTGCATGAAGACATGTGTTAGGGGTTTATGATCTGTATACCCAGTGAAACATCTACCCTCTAATTGGTGCCTGAAATGCTTCAACGCAGCAAATATTCCCAGTAACTCCCTGTCGTATGTGCTGTAATTATTCTTGGTGTTTGATAGCTTTCTGGAGAAGAAAGCGAGCGGTAACTTCTTGTCATTGTCCTTTTGGTACAGTGTTGCACCAATAGCAAAGTTAGATGTGTCAGTTGCGACACATAACGGCAGACTTCTGTCTGGGTGAGCAAGCAGAGTCTCATTTGCCAGTGTTTCTTTGATGTTTTCAAAGGCTTTTTCAGCTTCTTCTGTCCAATCGAGTGGAGTCTTATCTTTCTTTTTATTTGTTTTGATCAATGCAAACAGCTTACTTTGTTCGGCTGCAGCATTTTTAATGCAACGTCTGTAGAAATTCACCATCCCCAAGAAGCTCTGCAATGTTTGAGGGTCTCGGGAATTTCAATATGGGCTCTACCTTGGTCTTCAGAGGGGAAATGCCTTTGGTTGAGACTTGATAGCTGAGAAAGTCAATTTTGATTTGTTTGTATAAACTTTTTCCAACATTGATGGTAAGTCCAGCAGCGTGTATACGCTGTACGATGGTTCTTACATTCTTCTCGTGCTGTTGCTCACCGCCTTCTGAGCAAATGCATATGTCATCCAAATATGCATAAGCAAATGGCAAATCCATAAACAGTCCATTGATGAATCTCTGGAAAGTTTGTGCAGAATTACAGAGTCCAAACGGCATTCGAAGGTATTCAAATAAACCAAAGGGGGTTATGACCACTGTCTTTGGGATGTCCTGTTCAGCCATTGGAATTTGGTGGAATGCCAAGTTGATGTCGATTTTTGTGAACATCGTTTTACCCTTCATATTTGCGTTGAAGTCCATTATGTTTGGAACTGGGTAGTGATCAGGAACTGTTTTGGCATTTAAGGGCCTGTAGTCTCCAACAATTTGCCACTCTCCACTTGCTTTTTTGGACATGTGGATCGGGGAACTCCATGAGCTTTTCGAGGGGCAGCATATGCCTTCCCCTATTATGCGATCATAGTATTCCCAGAGCTGCTTTTAAGTTTATAAGGCAGTAGCCTGCTGGCTCTAGCATGGAAAAGCAGTCCTTTAGTTTCTATATAATGAACGGTGTCATGTTTATAGGTCGGATGCCTGCGAATTGATGGTTGAGTTACTCCAGGATAGTCTGATAGAATCCGTAAGAATTGTTCGTCGACTTTCGTGCAGCTGGATATGTTGGTGTCCAGTTGGTACGCTAGCATTTTGCCTTCCACCCATAGACCAGTATTGTTGTCTATGATCTTTCCATTTTTTAGGTCAATGACCAGACTGTAGTGCGCAAGAAAATCTGCCTCTGACCCCTGATAGAATTGCTCTTTCGGTCTCTGGACCTGGATTTTCTGTCATTATTTCTATTGTTGTTGCTCCTGCTTTTCAAGCCGTTATTACTTCTACCATTTCTTGAGTTATTATTGTTGTTGTTCTTCTTTATTTCACTAGTTAGCTGAGCTATTTGGGCTCTAAGCTGAGCTAGTTCTCCCGTCTCTGCCGATACTGCACAAATCAAGGATGCTGATCTCGAATGTTCCAGCTCACTATCGGCACTCTTTGCCAAAAAGTCTAAGTCCTTGGAATTGTTGATTACTGTGGTACCCACAGCTGCCAGACACTGCACAACATTTTGAGGCAGTTGTTTGCAGAACTGGTTCCCAATGACCAATGGTGATACGATATTATCGGCTTTTTGTCTTAATTTGGCCATGAAGATGTAGGGTTTATCATCTCCCATCTTCATTCCACCCATGACATCATCTATTATCTAGTTTTGGTTCTTACCAAACACATTGCGAATTATCTTACAGAACCAACTGTACTTGTCTGCTTCTGCCGGAGGGCATTCCATGATATCCGGAATGCAGCGTATTATTTCTGCAGGCATGCCGCTGCAAATGTGTGTGTACTTCTGGTCGTTCTGTAGGTTCTCTGTTTTGAAACGACCTTCGAGGAGAGTCAATCAGAGTTCTACCTCATTTGGCAAAAATTCTGGAATCTCATTTCTCTGCCTTTGGATTGCAGGGTTCTGCAGAGCCTGCATCTGCAACAGCTCTAGTAGCTGCGCAAGCACTTTGGGGGTCAGCTGTGGCTGACCACTTCCACCTGTCCCAGGCTGATTCGATGTTGGGTTTGTCGTATTTCCATTTCCATTGGTGTTAGGCATTGTGATTTGCTGTTTCTCTTTTCAGTTACTTCTGGCAAAGGTTCCACCAGACTCCGTCGGTTGTTGGTCTGGGGTTGAAGGGTCGGAGTCGTGACTCAAAAGATGATCACTTCTGAGGGTGCGAGCTGTTGTATCGTTCGGGTTGACAACAGCTCCCAAACGCAAGGCTTCTGGCCTCCTGATTTGTTTTTGTTTTTCCAGAGTCTCAAAGACTTCAGAGTCTCTTGTCAAAGCTGGAGGAGTTGGCAGATGAGGGCAACTTTGTTGCTCCAGGTCTACTTCTCTTGGTTCCCTTCCCGAAAATATATTTGAAAGGGGGGTTTAATTTCCCACTTTCAAAGTCAGACCTCTGCTTCGACAGCCAAAGGTGTCTAGGTCTGTGAAAAAATTTGTATCACAAGCGAGTAACTCGCCAGCACATCACGCCTAGTTTTAGAATTAGCGGAACGCGCCTAGACACCCACGAAGTAGCAAAAAAATCACGTCGGGGTCACCACTGTGGAATACCTTGTCGTGAGAGATATTCGCACTAGAAGGTCTTCAACAGTATTTTGCGTGTTCTGCCGCTTCATACAGTTAAGTATGGGAGAGCCAAATCCTCAGCAAACACTGGCGATTTTTGAGCTGGTTCTGAGAGATTCTATACAGGATTTGGTACACACACACAGACACACATGCATACGTACATGTACGTAATTATGTCATGCATTACGTCGTTTCTTGCCTCTGTCAAGGTGATAAGAAACGATGCAGCGCGTTTGGTACTGGGCCGTGACATCACCGAGATTGTTATCAGGTAATTGATCTCGGCCCGTGCAATGTATCTTATTTGTACGTACGTACAGGTACGAACATACAAACGCACCAGTGTAAATTTGTTTAACGTCATAGAGACAATTATTTCCAGCCTTTGGCCAGCGACTCTCTTGGAGGGGTGCGAGCCCTTATTACCTCATACGAGTATTGTCCCCAAGTTATCGTTAGGCTAATTGAATGAGAAATTTTTAATTTTTCAATTAGTCTAAAGCTGTTTTGGCAGTTTGAAAAATGCCTAAAATAGGCCTGTCATTTTATAAATAGCTGGCAGTTTATAAAAAAATTTATCATCTCAAATAGCCTGATAAGTTTAGGCTTATTGAAACAATTTTCAAAGGGCCTAGGCCCGTTTTGGCTCTTTATAAAACGCCTAAAATTTTCATGCTAATTAAAATAATTTTTTTTCGTTTCCTTAATCGCCGGGTCTTTAGAAAATAACGAAGACGTTTGAAAAATGATTAATTTTCTAAATCGCCTACGACAGATATATACGTAGTCAAATTCTCGTTGCATCAATCATTTATTATTGGGAAATTATGAATGGGAAAAATTTCGATATTTCGTGTCCCTAAATGTGACATTTGAAAGGGCTAAAATCGCGATTGCTGGGTTTGGTTATGTGTCTGTGCGAGTGTGTTAGGTTTCACTGATCATTTTTAAAAGAATGCTTGTTGATAGACCATTGCAAAATAGATCCATGTCTTGTATGTATTTATATCCATAGGCGGATTTTGGTTGTAATGTTTGAAGGGCTAAGGCCCTGGTCAAGTTTTATATGTTCCCCAACATCTTCTTCCACTACGATCTATCATTAAAAAACATCTCAGAATTTCAATGGATATCCTCCATCTTTTTGGAAAAATCTCTGAGGGGGCTATATACCTGTTCTGGGAGCTATATACCTGTTCTGGGAGCTCAGCCTCCCCCGGCTCGCTCCTAAAATCTACCCATTTTTCTATCCGATTGTACGATTTTCTTTCTGTGACAAACCAACTTCAGCAATATACATAGAAGATTGGCACACTGCAGACGTAGGTTTGATTCTGCAGTCAGACAATTTTAGTTTGGAATTTTTTTAAGTAACTGTGATATTTTCGTATATTGGAATGTTGAGTGGAATATTTTTTTTTTCGTTTTGTCGAATTCTTCATCATACTTATGATTTAAAAAAAAAGAAAAAATGTTCCGAACAGTAAAAAAAAGAAGAATATAATCAAAACAATGACATGGATCCATTTTGCAATAGTCTATTAACAGGCGATCCTATTCCTAACCCTTTTATCATTTCTTGTAGGTACGTCCAGTAATAAAAGTCACAAAACTTCTGAAGTGAAGGTGTAGAATTACTTTCTACTCAAACAAAGCCAATTTAAAAGTATAAAATTCGGTAAAAACCAAATAGAAAATTGAACTAACATGTAAATCATAAATTTTTAAATATTTAAAAATTTTTACATTTTCCTATTACTGCTGCTCAAAAATCTCTTAAAATTTATCGGAATAATATATAAGTAAACCTGTTGGAATCTTCTGCCTCAGAAGTATTCAAAAACAAAAATTTATTGTACTAAAAAATTGGAAAATAGTTTTTTTTCTGTTTTCAAAATCAAAACTGTGGATACCTAGATGATTTTTTTCATGATATAAAATCGAAAACATTTGGAAATGAAAAAATTATATATGAAAAAATCTCTAATAAGACAATGTGATTTTAAAAAATTTTTAAAAACCGTAATAGGAATTGATTCAAGTTGAAAGGTAGGAATTTAGTCAAATATTCCAGATCCCTTATCTGCTTCGTCTTCATAAATTTCACTACTTACGCTCGATAACAATTTTTTTTTTTTTGAATATTCTGAAGTAAGAATATTTTTAGGTCTAACTCTGGTCATTATTTTTAAAAACTTCATAAACTGCTGTGTATTGGTAATAGGATTTCAAATGAAATGGGAGAGAACACTCCACAATTAAAATTTTTGGGACTTACCGGAATATTTAATGGTAAAAATTTGTGTATTTCTCATGAGTTCCGGAGTAGAATTTTTCTTGAAAACCAATTCAGTGGTAGAGTGCGATATATTTTTCAAATTTAGATAACAGGAAATAGGAATTTTGATGCCTATTATTATAGATAGGTATTTAGACAACCCAAAATAATAAGCAGTATTCAAATTCCTAATTATGTTATCAACATTTTCATTTCATTCTTCTATTCTCACTTTCTTTAAAGATCTACAAACAATATCACCTCATAATTTCTGAAATTACTCTATGTGTCCATCAACTACATTAACATATATATATATATAGGCTTTCAACTCGAATCAGTTCCTATTAAGGTTTATCAAAATCAGAAAAAGTCTCATTGTCTTATTAGGGTTTTTTTTATTGTATAATTTTTTATATCTCAGAATGTTTTTCATTTAAATAATGAAAAAAATCATCAAGGTATCCACAGATTTGATTTTGGAAACAGGAAAAAAAAACTATTTTCCTCTTTTTTATGACAATAAACTTTGGTGTTTAAATAATTCTGAAGCAGAAAATTCCAGCAGGTTTTTTTGTGTATTATTCAGAAATATTTTAAGAAATTTTTGAACAATTCTGATAGAAAAATATAAAAATTTGAAAATTTTGTGATTACAGTTTTGTTCTGTTTTTTATTTTATTTCTATAGAATTTTATATTTAAATTAGTTTTTTATGAGTAGCAAGTAGTTCCACACCTTCACTAAAGAAGTTTGACATTTTCCTGTGAAAAGTATGAAAAGTGATGAAAGGGTTAAACGTACCTACCTAATAAATTATTTCATTCATTATTACTGAGAATTTAAAAGAAAACCTGCGCTTTGACATCAGAGAATAATATAGGGTGAAAATTAGGTAGAAATTTAACCTCATTTAAGGTTGGTGAAGGAAAAAGGGCATGTGGAAATATAATAAGATTTGCTTATGCAAATAGATCGAATGCTGACATCCCCCTCTTCCATCCTAACATCGAATAAATTAATGTTATACCCTCTAGACATCGAGAAAAAGTGGCCAAGTAACCAAACTCCCCCACCGGAACCAAAAAAAGCTCAGTTGAATGAATTTCCTAGATTTTCATTTTAATTTTATGGAAGATCAGCTATCAGGAGGCTTAGCCAGTTCATTTGTAAAGGAGAGGCCAGGTTTCAAGGACAACTTTTATGAAGCAAATTTACATTGGCGTTTTCGGGCACACGTTTGAGTTAAGAAACGAATGTAAAACATTGCGACGCCATGAAAAGAAAGCTGAGCTTTCGTAATGTTACGCGCACGCACCTGTATATATATATACACATGTGTGTGTGTGTATGTGTGTTACGATAACACAGAAAAGTGTATGAACCTTATCCATACTTATGAATTTTCGTGCATTTTCTCCCTGAGCTGTAACAGGTCCTGTTTCGGTTTATATCTGCTAAAATTTATACAAGAATACTTTTAATTAAAATATTCATACAGTAAATCACCATTCTGGAAGGTATAAAGGCATGAAATCTGAAGGGTTTACTGCCAATTTATTTTTCTATCTTTCTCTAATTATTTATTCACAGAACTTTCCGGCTGTCTCCGAAATAAACATTTTCAATTCCTAATATTCTTAATGGTTTTATTTGTGCTTTAGCAGTCCCAAAATATTTCTTTCAAGTGGACCATTAAAAATCAATGATTTCCGATAAGATATGCCACCGCTAAATAATAAACCGCACTGCACATTACGTTTATGTGTGCTGTTCTGGTGAATTTAAGGGATGACCCTGATCAAATGTATTCTAAATTGGTGAAGTCAAACACAACATTAAACGTTCACACCAAGTACACACAAGTTGCCTACTAATGTGCCGGCATGTCTTGACATTAAGAATTATATTGGGCTTATGAAGATTTACTAGTCCAGCACTATGTATAGTCAAAGAGTATCACAACACGGGTGTTAAAAAGTTGAAAATCCCTGCGTTAACTGACTTCTAGGTATTTCAAAACGTTTTAAGCAAAAGTGATTGAGTACCGGTTTTTCCATACTCAGTCAAGAGCTCAGTTAGTTGGACTGACTGTTAAATTTCTTAGCTGGCTATTAAAAATCTTGCCCTTAAGACATTCATAAAACGTTTCATCTTTTACTCTCGAAACTTAAAGAAGTGAATTTACAGAAAATAATGGGAAAAACTTTTGCTACATTCGAACATAAAACTGAAAGCCTTCGTAATGAAATGACTGACAATCGACAGACAACAGTAAGTTTTTGAATTGAGGCTATCTTAAAGATAAAAACGTCAAAACGCTTGGGCGCAATTAAAATAATAACAGTTTTTTCAAAAAAAGATATGACTCATTTCTGATAATGGATGAGTAACATAGGGCTTTCTTTCTAATAAAGCATTCTCGCTTGCTTTTTTTGCTTGGTTAGAACAATATCATCATTTTTCAAAACTCAGATAGGGCAGCTACTTATTATGGCCACAAATTAATATTAACAGCCCACTGATAAAAAGGATTCACGAAATATAACAAAACTTGTGTCCAAAACAATATTACAAGTTAACAATATTTTGTTTACTGCAACGAGCATAAACCCCAATGTTAAAACGCAACTGCTTTCACACATGAAATTAGAAGAAGACAATTTCTTTACAATTGTCAAAAATATTTCTACTAAAAGTATGAACAATAACTGAACAAATGGGAAAGCCTAATTGAAAGCTTTAATATTATGGGTTAAATAAGATAAGTAAAATTAATTATTTAGTAGGTGATAAAGTTGGGAAGGGAAAAGAGAATATAAAAGTGCTAACAGAAATGTTAGGCAGAGATTACAACAAGCTGATCAGGCTTGCTGCGCTTGCAAAGGTTCGAGATTATAATGATGTTAATCAATGGTGAAAAAATAAAAAACAGATCAATGAAAACTCAAAGTTGTTACAATTAGACTTCTCCAACAATCCAAAAATGTTTAAACATTTTCACCTAATTTCGAAAAACCAAAATTTTTTCCTACTTCTACCGAAATTAAAAAAATTTCATATTTCAAATAAAACGTAACAATGTTCTTGAATTCTGGTGTCAATATCTTTTCAAAAATATACAGCTAAATTTAGATACGAAAAATCATATTCTCTGTGGAAATATCCATTTGATTTGAGCTAATATAGGTCAGATCAAGTGTTAGTTTAAAATTTTTTATGAAAGATTTTAAATGGTTAACGAAGAAATTCCGAAATCTCTTTGATTTTGCCAAATGCTGATTGGCATAGAAATTCCCCTTCATTTTTCTTATTTTTCTAATCAATATATCTGAGTTTTTGATCTTTCCTCACTCTACAAAAAAGGACGTCGTCGGAAATAGAAATTAAATTTATTCTCCAAGATTTTCCCTTGCTATTTCAATTTTTTTTTCAATACATTTCCTTTTATGATTTAAAAAATTACGAAATTCAGTTCTCCCTATTAGAAGAATCAAGACCAACCTCACCGCTTTGTTTCTTGAAGTTTGAGGCACATACTAGATGATTTGATGGGTACATAATAACAGAATAGGTACTGGCTCTTTTTCCCACTTTTTCTATTCTTCAACTAGAGTCACACTGTATTTTTTACTGTATTGTTATAAAGTATTCTGTTTATTAATAGTGAAAGACGTGAAAGTTTCCGAGGTCACAGTCTGATTTTGTTTAGTACTATAAAAATAAAAGCGTGAAGTTGTACCGCTTTTAAATTCGTGAATATTTTGATATTTTCCAGTTAAACCTATTGGTTCCAGTGAACAGGATCAATCTTGGTGAATTCTGGATTTTTTTGCGGTAAAAATAAGTAACAAATATTTTTGTACTTTTTAATTTTTAACTTCATAAGGAGTTTTATCGAAATAAGCATCATTATATTAAAATAATTTTGGTATAAAATTAATGGTTTTTTAGGATTGTGAAGTTTCTTTTTAAAATGTGCTAAAAATATTTCTATCACTAGTTGAATCGAGAAGTAAAGTTAAGTGAGCATTGACATGGGATGAAAGTAGATATGAGAATGAGGTAGTAAAAAAAATATAATTTTAATATTGATTTTGAGGATGATGATTGATAGGTTAAATTGTGGGTGTTCTCGTCTGAGTTCCAGACACCTGACTCATGCAGACACGCCAAAAATCTTTATTTTTTCGGTTTTAAAGTTTTTGATTAAATTATGAAGTAAGTGTGGAAAATATTGACTCCGACAGGGATGAATTCTTTTTAAATGAAGTCACCTTCATTGAGATACCACAAAGTCCTCTCACAATCAGATTATAATCAATCCAAATAAAAAACAATCACCTTTTGTTACACGTGCAGAAAATTTTCACATAACTTTTTAAGGAAGCCCATTTTTTATATGCATCGAACAAAATTTAGATGCAGGTAAAGTTTTGGGTTCAATTTGCATCACAAGCAACAGCTCCTATTTCATTGGGTGTAAGTAATTCAAATGAGTGTAATAGCATTTTGCCTATTATGGATTTGCAGTGAATATCGAGGCAAATATAAAACTTAATATTTTAAAATGTTTAATCACAAGTCATCCCTTCTCATTCAAAGAAACTTTTGGAGCTACCTCAATGCAGTATGTAGACAAAAATATTTTGTTCATTCCTATATTCGATTCTGATTGGAGGTAGGAATGTTTATTTTTTGAAAACTCCGTTATATTTTTGTATTATTTACTGGTCACCTGATAAAACACTAAAATAGGTTATATTTAAACAACTACAGGAACGAATTTGGTATTGGTGCGGTGAAGAACAGTACTATATTAAAATGTTTGCACTTAAAAATCTCGTAGTGCCCACATAAGTATGAACAATTTCTACGTTATACACGATTTTTATGCAGGATTATGTTGCAGACCTGTCATGACAGGTTCACGTCTGAATGGTAATTGGATCGTTACTTTTACAGTTTTTGGCATCAAGTGAGGTTTTAAATATACGTATATGCCGGACGCTAACTACTCATATTATTATGCATGAAGATGGAGGACAATTTTTTTGAAAAAGAGTAGGTTGATGTAAATACGCCATTCTCTAGTTGTTTATGCACAACTAGAAAATTTTAATTTTCTACCTAAAATATGAGTGTTATCGTCATTGTGGCGTTTTTTCTGCTGCATGATGAGCCTCTAGGAGGTTAATGGCCAGTTGCGCCTCCACATGAACACTTCTAGGATGATCTACCTTGCGAAAATTCAACCTAAGATCGTAAAACAAGTGGGTGAAGAAAGTATTAAACAAACGAACGTACGAAAGGCTAACAGCGTAGAATGAGCACAGTTTATTTCTAGACTGGCTCAGTTTACGTATGATAAATTTTGATGAAAAAAACAACATCAACAGAAGAACCAACCAAATGCAGAAAAAGCCGGAATAACAGTGAAAAGCATCGCAGACCATTCGGAACCATCAGAGAACTGAACACACTAATTCCATAGATAGGTACTTTATATCTGGCTAGGGCAGACAAAGAGAAGACGATATTTATTTTATTTCTATCAGAAAAAAAAAAACTTTAAGCCTCACTTTCTTCAGAAACGATTTTCTTTACCTGCATCAGTTACATCTGAGTCGAGGTGAGGTCAGCTGCTTTTCAATAGGCTCTTTCGAAGAAACTAGATCAGCTAGCAGGTATAGACCACTTCATATTTTGAAAACGATATGATCAAATAATTTTAATGTATCTTAATCAAAAAGTAAAAGATTTTGTTTTTAAAAATATTATTGAGTCTCTAACATATGTTAAGGTCCACGATAGTCTGTGGATGATAAACTTGAATCTATTCTAGAAGTATTACTGCTTTTAAAGTACGTGATATTTCGTGTATGGTGTAACACTGAAAGTGGTTCTAATTAGGTACATTACAACCTCTTTTGGCTACACTATCTTGTATATTTTATTCTATAGACTGGTCCAGAAGAACGGTTTGTTAGGGGGCTATGAAAACTAAGGTTCACAGCACACCAAAGAAAAAAACAAATCACATCAATTATTTTAGTTTCCTACAAACACACTGAAAAATAATACAAGTTCAATGATTTACTGATATATATTTTTTTTAAAAACCTGGAGCCTATTTTTCAAAAAAAAAAAACAAAAACGAGATGATAAACTACTGCAAGGAGAAGATTTCTGAGCCCAGTTACAGCAATCAAATATAGCAGTGTGTAAAATAAATAACATAATCTCTTCATATGCCACTATCTTGAATTTTGATACATTCGCAAGCCATATTCACAACTTTATCTTAAGGTAGGATTGATGGATGAAAGTGCTATTAAGGAATACAATTTCCTAAATCTAAATAACACCTACCAAACCAAAAATAGATTGGAAAACGTTACCCTTATACTCAGCTTAGAGTGTAAACTGTAGAGTACATTTCTTCATAATCTAATCCATTTTGATTTAAAGAAAAGACATACTTTCTTATACAGTTACAGTACACATTAATTTCTTCAGCTTTGTCGTTATAACGTACAGGCTATCTTCCACATTTGTTCTAGGGTATCTTATATTTTTTCTCTCATTTTGTTTTTATTCTTTGGCATAACAAAGAGTAGAGACAATAGAGCAATTTCTTTTTATTCAAAAAAAATATATAAATATGCAACGGTGAAAACTTTTTATTTTTTTGTTTTTTGCAATAACCATTATTAATGATTGTTGGAGCATCGTAATAAAATAAAAGAGTATTCGACCTCGAATCTAGTTGTTAATAAAGGCTCTACCATCCACTGAGCAGCTACTACCAGTATTTTTTTTTGTCGAACATTTAAAGGTAATGACTTTTACGATATCATGATTATTAAAATAAAATATACGACTTCGAACAGCCACCACATTTCTCATTCTACCGACGCGCATATACAAATCGTATATTTAAAATGGTTTTCTTCTCTCTCCCTATAATAACCAAATGATAACTTAATTTTACTCCATGATAATTTCTTTATCGTTGGTTCATCTAAGGACAAAATTTATGAACAAGTTATGGCAAAATGCATTTCTCGCCTTATTTAAGAAAAATTTTCGGAGCAGACCAGCGATTTGCAGTGTTTTTGAGAACATCCAAAACTTTAAATCAAAAAAATTAGTGTTCTTAAATAAAAATTTAAAAAAATTAAAATAAATTCAGCATTTATAGCCCTTTGAGTTGAAACAAGTAAAAATGAAAATAAAAAAAGCGTGAGTTTGGCTAGGTGTTTACTCAAAAAGGATTGATGTGTAAACATAATAAGAGTGTGGTTGGGTGCGTGCACAGTACGTTGTAAACACACACACCCACACATCATGTAACACAAACAAATGAGAGTTACAAGTAAGAGTTACATTTATGCGAATCTGACGATTGTATTTCTCGTTTAGCCCCTATGATAGACACCGAGCGCTAAGATGTTTACAATTCGAAGAAAAAGTTTATATCCACCATGTATAATGTAAGTACATGATTGGAAAAAGAGAAAAATTATATTAATTGGTAAGTATTGAGATCTTCTCAACAGTGTGTCAGCTATGCACCACAAGTTTTTTACAGTTACTTATTATGGGTAATGGGTTGATTAAACATTTTGGTAAATAAGGTAAAATGTTCTACAGTCTATTGTATATGTCGTAGGTGATTTGGAAAATCCGTAATTTTCTAAACGTCGCTGACATTTTAAAAAGAGCCGGAAATTCAGAAAATGAAAAAAAATTGTTCCAATTAGCCAGGGAATTTTAGGCATGTTACGATGAGCCAAAACCATTTTAGGCTAATTTGGAAAATCAAACATTCTGGGCTCAATTAGCCTAGCACTAACTAGATTTAATGTAATGAGCCAAAACTGATTTATACTATTTAAAAATCATTCCAATTAGCCTAAAATCATCAAGATTTTTTAAAATTCATTATTTTTTAATGCGAATACAAAATTTGAATCATTTTCTAAAATGTATTTTTTTTTATACAAAAAAAAATTCTACGCTCAGGTTTATTATTTAATTTCTAATGTCACATAGCTTTTTTTTTTCCCATGAAGGTGCATCATTTTACAAATGGAGCTTGATGATTTTAGGCTAATTAAAATGATTTCTAATTAACTTAACTAGATTAGGACTCATTCCATTAAGCCTAGTTAGAGCTAAGCTAACTGAGCAAGAAATTTTAAAATTTTAAGTTAGCCTAAAGCGGTTTGGGCTGGTTGTAAAATACCTATAATACGCCTGTCATTTAATAATGAGCCGAAAATTATAGTTGTTCAATTAGCCTGATGATTTTAGGCTAATTGGAACAATTTTTAATTAGCCTAAATATGTTTGGGCTCATTAAATTAGGCTGAGTTAGTGCTAGGCTAATTAAGGCAAAAATGTTTGATTTTTCAATTAGCCTAAAATGGTCTGGGGTCATTCTAAAATGTTTAAAATTCTCAGGCTAATTAAAATAATTTTAATTCATTTTCTGAATTGCCGGCTCTGTTTAAAATGACGTAGGGTATTTACAAAATTACGGATTTTCCAAAGTGCCTACGGCATATACATTATTTCAGCCAGTAATGAGAAAAATATTGGTTTCGGTATTAGAATTGCACTTTTTGTAAGATCAAGACCAACTTTTTGAAACTAACTGACCAAGACCAAACAAAAACTTGAAAAATATAAAGAAAACGTAAAATACTTGCCATTTTGCAACTTGAAAAATTTGTAATATTTAATTGCTTCCGTAGGTACTTAATTTCCTCCGCCCTCACATATGTTAGGAGAACATGACTTCTAAATTTAATTTAATTTAGCCATTAATAATGTTAAAAATTTTGTAAGTGAGACAAAAACTATGCAAAACCAAGACCATGACCAAGAGTATTCATGTGACATCAAGATCAAGACTAATTATATAGTATGAACGCCAGATAAATCCAACACGTGAAAATGGTTGCTACTTATCTGAGGTATAAGCTTCAAACTTGAATAGGTAATCATTCCAGTATAAAATTCTATTTCTTATTAGGTGTAGTGATTATATAATAATTATGATAGATAACCAGTCATAATAGAAAATTATAATAATGCAGATAAGTCCCTGCAAAAGCCAAAATTTTCTAATTACTGAAACATTTCTGCCGAGTTAAGTGATAAAAAATTGAATCTTTCCTCCTCTATTCAAGAACATCCATGGAGGTAAGTACGTCCGTTTTCCTCAGGTTACGAAATTTATATAGACAATGTGACAAAGTTCTCAGAGACATAATTTTTTTTCCACATGAGCTGTGATCGACGAATTAAAATTGCTTAGTGTAAAATACAGGTCCCTGTAAACTGTAACACTGTGTTTCTCCTTCAAACTGATCTATACATTGATTTCTATAAATTATTTCCTGCATTAATGTAACCTGAGACGCCAAGCTCAATTTTATAGTCCATTTTTGTATTAGACTAGTTAATGGACCTCCATGGCCTCATAGAGGGGCTTTGAACCAACTATTCACAAACTATTAGGTGACATATTATCAGGCATGTTTCTTGAGTACCTAAGCTCAAATTTGCAATCAATTTGTGGATCTGACCATTTATGAACCCCTGTGGACCCTAATACAGAAAATGAATCAACTGATCATAAATTATTGAGAGATATATTGTCAAATATTTTGTAGAAGGAGCTGAACTCAAATTTATAAAATAATAAATTAAGAAAATTGAAATACCAGATTGCTTCATTTTATATTGGAAGAACCAGTGAAGCTAGTGAGAAAAATTATACGAGAAAGCTGTGGTGAATAGAAGCTTATAATTAATGTGGTTTAAGGTCCAAGGGACCAAATAAATTTGGTTGGAGTCACACACTTGTTTCACACACTTTGTAACTCACAACTGACATCGCCTTAACATCAGTATCTCCTCACCAAGAGGAAGAACTCCGGCGCATTGCTTGTGCGCAGGAGCCTCGGGATCAGAGCACAAGATAAATGCAAATAATGTGAGCTGGAATGGCTAGAACCTTGTTAGTAAATTACTAAAACTCATAATGGTATTTCTTTCAACCCTTGGTAATTCTGATTTCTGAATTATTATTGTTATTGTTTTTATTTATTTATTTATTTATATATATAATAATTGATTAATTTATTATTATTATTATTATTATTATTATTATTAATTTAATTTATTTTTTTCTAAGCAGATGCGTAAAAAACACCCAAAATGCTTCTCCATCGATTTAGTATCTTGCCACCATCAAACTGGTTTTCTCTCATCTAAAATGAGACTATAACTTTCGCGTGCGCATATGGGACATGTAAATTTAATTTCTTGATTTATTCTCCCCTCATTTCCTTCCCCATAAATTACTCAAAACTAGGTATGTATTTACCAGGTGCTCAGTTGTCCACAATTGTCCAATTCGCTGGCTGATGACAGGTTTTGGAATACCGCGATGGCGGTACGATACATTATATTCGGAATATGTAATACTACTCAATTGCAAATATTTCAGTGGACCAAATTATGAAAAAAAAAGAGAAAGAAAGAGAAACAGAATGAAGGAGAGCGAGTGGGCTGAAAAATGAAGTATAAAGCAGAGTAAAGACAGAGATATGAATAAAGTGGGAGAGAGCGACATAGCAAAATTAAATTAAATTGACCAAATACGATCATCAGTCTTAAATGTCAACCTAAGGGAAAATTTTCAAATTTATTTTCTCAAACCGGTATCTTGAATTGGTTTCCTCCACCTTTAGATATGGCATCAGGTAATAAAAAATAAGGTAATTCAAAAAAAGTACAAAAAAAGTTGAAAAAACGTTTTACAATCACATTAAAACATGTGACTTCCAACTCGACGAATGTTTTACTGATTTTTGTTTCAAATCAAATCTAGAAATAGATGAAATGTCAATTTTTCATGTTAAATTGTTCACGTTACTGTAGTAGTAAAAGTTGATGTAAGGTTACCTCGCCAGCCCACATTTCAGAACCAAACAATGTTAAAAATGGCCTTTGTTGGAATAATTTAAAATTCCAAAGTACTATTTTCAATACCAAAAAATTGGTAGGAACTGAAATGAATTAAAAAAAAAATCATTTTTCCACTTCGCTTATCAGTAATTGAATTCTAGGGAATATTGGGTATGAATACTACCTAATGAATAAAAATTAATGCGGCTACATAAAATTTCAATTTGATTGAGGTCAATATTATACACAAGGAACCTACAAATTTTTCATGAATTTACACGCCTACATGTTTGAATTTGAAAACTATAGAATATAATCTACTAAAAGTAAGTGTATGTCAGAGAGTTTAGCTTATGTGAAATTCATAAATAAAATATAAGGTTTCTTTCTTTTAGTAAGTATCGCTATTAATATCTGCTTATAGTTTCTGTAAGTCAATTTCCTTAATTCTCAATAGCGGACATAGCTCTGTCGGCGGGAAGTAATTATTAAGATATTCTTTATGGTTTCTTCCAATCTCCCTCAACTATGTACAAAACATCACCAAAACCGACAAAAAAAATTTTTTAGATGTCTGGAATTTTTTCTCTTGGATAAGGGGGTCCAAAACCCCTACAATTTTTTTATTCTTTATCTCGGTAATGCAAAAATCGGAGTATTTATCCTTCCTATAAAGATTCAAGTTACTGAGTTTCAACTTCACTGAACTTTTTGATTAAGTGAAAACTGAAGTCGAACAAAATTTTTAGTTGCTATTTCAAAAAGATACGAAAGGTTATAATATATTTGGTACATATCACCAAATAAGTTGTCCCAAAAATTTCATTTTGTAATACTAAGCTAGTCATAATCTAAAGTTGTCTTGAACTTGCATTTTTCTCAATACCAAAATTAGACTTAACTGTGCCAGTTCAAAACTAAATTCAAAACTCGAGAAAAATATGAATACACTGCTAAATATTCGTAATATTCTATAGGCCTAATAAAATTTTCGAATGCTTGATAGCAAAGTTGCAGTCTTACAGTTGCAAATAGTGCATATATGTATTGTGGGTATATGAAAAAACAAGTTCTGAAGCGCAGGTTGGCTTAAGCCATTCATGGATTTTTTTTGGCATACCTGTAGGTAATACTGTAGAATTCGTTGTTCCAGAGGAAGCAGCGAACTTTTTTTTTTGAGTCTGTGTGTGGCTGTGTGTATGGGTAGCGACGCATGTGTATCGAATATGAAGAAATAATTGGCAAAATAATATTGAGGAAATAATTTTGTGAAATAATTTAACGAACGAATTAATGGCTTAAACATTTATATGAAAATATGAATTAGTCATTTTTTTGTTACACTGTCAGCGTAAAATTGAGATGAACGAGATAATCATATCTGAAAAATCAATTTCTGAATTCTGACCTATACTAAATTTATATTGATTAATAGTTTCGGTTCTAAAATGTGGAACAACCACTTAAACCCTATAATTTTTTTTCTTTGTGAATGAAAATCTATGATATTGCAATGGGAAAGAAAATTATTTTTGAAGAGCCACAATTAATTCTTTATCATAATTATTTTTTGTACAAGTGGAAAATCACCTGATCTATTATATTTTGTTTTGGAATGTGAGTATCAAATTTCATGACTATAGACAAAAATGTTATTGCAACCTGTACCACATTACGTAGAAATGTGTATTTTATTAGTACATAGAAATATGTATTTTATTATATCTATGTGAAGGGTGCGTTCATATTAATTTGAGTTTTAAATGTCAAAAGTTTCCTAGGGTCATGAAATAGATAATAAAATCACCCTCACCCAGACATCGTTTCATAAGATCAATTTTAATTCATGGATTTTCTTTTAAAACCTAATTGAAAACAAAATAGAGCCAAAAATAAATTTTTTTCATCCCTTTTTGTTCCTTTCATTCTAGTTTTTTGTGATTCTTTTTTTCTCTAGCATTTGTGATCATGACAACACACTGACTGGACACCAAAGAACTTTATAGGTTTCTTTTATCTACCAAAAAAATGACACTGGCTGACACAAAGAGATGCTATTTTGCTACTTTTGAATTTTTCGATTTATGCCTCAAGAATGAAAAATCACCACTTGGTGTTGACACTTCTTCGCAAATAAAACAAAGCTTATGAGTTAAATAAAAGAGTTAAAAATTAATTTTTTTCAAGGGTTGTGAAAATTTTTTACAGCGTTTTTTGGGTCAAGTGCGAACAACTTTGAACAGCACTATAGATAAAACAATCATAGAAGAGGTATAAATTTTCGACATTCTTCGTCTCATGTTTAGCACTAAATTTACAATAAATAGCTAGAAGTCAAAAAACGTATAGTTCTAATGATTTTGCTATGTAGCTCAGCAGTTTTTAAAATAAATTTGTGACAAAATTAAAATGAAGCTTCCATCTTTCTCCAATATTTGAAGAATGGTAAAAATTAGAAAATTAGGATAATTGACTGATGAGAATTTTTTTTTTCCCATTTAAGAATACATTCTCTAAATTTTTTTTCGAGTCAACCGGTAATATGGCGACTTAGAAGTGAAAAAGTAACCTGCAATGAAAAATATCAACAATAGAAAAAAATGGGCACGATATACTCACATTCTGACATGGGTGAACATACATATACAGTAAGAAAAAAAAGTCTGTCACTACCTGTTAATTTATGTACATACGGTATATAAAATAATGTGAGTTACCTATATACTCATGATCTACGACTTAGGATCAGCGCTTGCCCCCAGGTTCCGCCATTGGACTGAATGTTATAGTTGTATTTTCTAAAGAAAATACACTAATATAAATTTATGCATCTGCCAACAGCACAAAATTATAAATTTAAATATAACTTCTACGAGCCCAGCATCAAACTGCCGAAATTCAATCAAGTGACAGGAAACAGTATATATTGTAGATATTAGTAAAGATGAAAATCGTAGGAATGCAGAAGTGAGTCGAATCATGCGGATTTTGGGAAGACCAAAAGTGAGGAAATTATGAACATAAAAGGGAAAAACTTTTTGAGATCCACGTATCCTTACAGACCAAGAATTGAAATAATTCAACAGATAGAACAGAGAACGCGAAAACCTAGTTGATACCATCAGATCAACCTCACTGCCACAGCCAATTCAATACAGATGCTGTACGGGGTGTTAAAATATTCACAATATAACATAAACTACCCAAACACATATAGAAGTAGAGGTACTATAGATCATAAGTTAACAACTATCAGAAATTGATTAACAAGTTCAATTCCGAGTGTAGTCGGGTATGTACGCATGCATATTATCTACTAATGGTCAATAAATGGATTTTGGTTGTCAACAAATGACACAACAGATCTGTTTAAAAAAAGAAAACAAAAAAAGAAACAAAAAACAAAAAGGAAAAAAATACGAGATTATGTAACGTGCAGATTGTTGATTGTAGATAAGCTGCAAAATCGAAATCACTAATTACTTTATTATGAATCAGTCACCTCATCGAGTAAGATGAATGTATATAATGTGAAAAACCGACAAGAAAGAACAAAACCTGTACATGTATGAAGTGAGACGGGAAAAATCCCATAACGTATACGTTTTTTTAAACGTAAGTTTAAAGGTGAATCGACGATGAATGAGACCACCATCCAAGGAGTAGGCTAACGGGGTTTGATAATTATCAGCCTTCGAGCTATCTAGCTGTGAACAGCAAGAGCCTCCCACTTGGCCAACAACACAGTTCTTCGCCGAGATAAGTATCAAATAATAGTAAAGTCGAGAAATAAAAAATTAAATAATAAGAAAAAGGTGCGGGGAGAAGAAGGCTGGATCGAAAGGACGAAGGAAGGAAGGAAGAAAGGTAAAGAGAACGTATCAAGCTAAAACAGTAATTTTTTATTTCGTTTTTCTTTATCTACACAGCATCAAAAAATTCATCCAACTGTCCGTAACAAATTGTTTTTCTCGTCGGACATCGCAATTGTTTTGGGAAACGATGTTTTCTCGATTTAACTATAGGCCTATGATTTGACATCAACGCAACAATTGCGTCGTCTGATGTTTCATTGAGTTTGTCCATTTTTTTTAGCATGTTTCCATAAAATGCCTTACAGCATTAAGCTAATGGTGAGGTATGGGATGAGGATACAAATGATTTTTCGTGTCAAAATAGACAGGAAGGCCTTGCGGACCAAAAACTCAAGTTCAAGTTCAAGCAACTTCATTTATACGTCTATGAGAGCAAAAGAAGAGAAATGAAACCAGGGCTGTTCCCAACCGGAAACTCACCGCAATCTTTTTGTAGGTACTGATATCCTAATGAGGGATGTCCTGACCGGCGGGAGGTTAGGGAGTAAGCCACCCTTTCCAATCAAAAAAATCAGATAGAAGATCCGAAAATTTTGAGACCAATCGGGAAATCCAAATATTTTTATCAAATAGACTTAAAAAAAAAGAGATTTTCAATAGTCTATTGGCTTTTTTCTTTCTTTCTTTCTTTTTTTCTGTTTTTCTTCCACAGCCGCAAATTTGAACTTTCCACCCCATCTAAGAACTTCTTTCAGGACGTCACTGATCTTAATTTCTATAAGTATTTTTTTTATTGTGGAACAGAGTTGAAGAGAACGCCTGGACTAATTTTCATGATTGAGGTGTCCAAAGAAAGGTCTCACCGTAGACATGCCATCTGAAAAGAGAAAGTCCACAGCTCCTCTGTGTGAAAAATTGTGGATTTTAACCCCTTCATCCCAATCACCTCAAAAATATTTTTGAAATTTTTTCCTCCTATAAACATATTATTTCCCTTTATAATATTAATAAGTCCATAAAATTTCATATTTCTGTGTCAACTCTTCATTAAGATATGGATCACCAAAAAGTTACAAAACTGAAATATAAGAATACAATTATAATAAACTATTCGTAGTTTGAAAATTAAATTAGGGAGAAGGATGAAAACAGTGGGAGAGAGTGAGGGAGAAAAGAGTCATTTTATGTAAAGGAGTTAGCTACTCTTAGCACGTGGGTTGTCCGAACGAAGGTTTTAAGCCTTAGTGGAAGTTTGTATTTCTAAGGACAAATTTAAAGATTTTTGTCTAAGTATATTTCTCACTTTTTTATTGCTTATAAACTGAAAAACAAAAAGTGAAAAAGTAAAAAAAAGATATGGAAGAAACGGTTCTATTTCTCTTTCTCTCTTTTGCTTTCATTTTCTTACTGGTATCTATCTTAGGAGGATTATAGGTTATATTTCAAATTTCTACGTTAAGGCGGAGCTCAAAGGTGTAGTCATGATTTCTCCAAGGAAGGGGTTAAAACAACTTGATGACTTTTTTTTTTTAATGTAATACACACTTTTATTTTCATTATTGAGTAAAAACTAAAATGAAAAGGCAGGTGGCACAAATATTTGTGCAAATTACATTGCAAATCTCGGTGAAAATTTTGGTGCGAAGGAGAGAAGAAAGAGAGAAGAAAGAGAGGAGAAAGAGAGAAAAAAAAAGTGTTTGTGTGAGTAGGTGTGTGGTTGTGTGCATGCGCACTGTGAACACATACAACTACATCACTTGTGGTTGCCCATATTTTTTTCTCTTGATCATTATCTCCACCTCTACCTCCACAAACCAGAGAGAGATTTACTTATTTTTTAAATGGAATTTTGGAAGGTGATGTAGTTAATTTTTTGTAGTATAAGGCAAAGATGTGGTTGCTAATAAAATGTGTACCACACTAAACGTTTCAATTCATCACTCCACCCCAACAGCCCTGAAGCACCTCTTTTTTTGGTTTGTTATTTACAAAAATTTATAAAATTTGAGAAATTTATCATCTATGGAACCCACAGTTGCATATTTATAATCAAAAATAAAATAAAAGAGAAAGTCTTCACCCTTTGCCCCTCTTAATGGAGCCCACAGGTGACAAATGGTAATTTTATTAACGGAGCAGTTGAATTTTTGTTTCCTTAAAGAATTTTAAAGAGTTTACGTCAAACTGACAGGATTGATATTCATCATTAATGATGTCAAAAACTCGTCTGTTTTTCAGCCTTTGTCTTGGTCTCGCACTTTCTACACGGCCAAGACTAAAGGAAAAACTAAAAAAAAATTTTCTTATTTTTCCATCTTTAAACATTCACTCACAGGTGTTTTTGCCATATTTAGATTCAAATATATTTTGAAATTTAATTAAACCATAAATTAAAATAAAAATCTTGCAAGCAGGTCAAAACCAGCATTTAGACTTGACTGAGTATGGTCATGATTTAAAAAAAGTCAAACATCATTTTACTGTGTACCATTTGTGTGGTACACAGTGGAAAACAAACATAAATGATACAAATTAGATAAAAAATATGCTGCAACTGAGAAAAATAATTAGGGTACATCAATTATGGGCTTCTATTTTTGAAAAATCATAATTCAAATGTAAGAATTCAAATATGTTTCTGTAAGTTGATAGAATTGCCAAATTAATAAATTATAGAAAAATAAATTAATTAAAAAATATTTAAATAAAATTTAAAACTATATATTGAATTACTAAAATAAATACTTGAATCATAATTTACCATAACTCCAGAAAACCTTCGAAATACCAAAAAAGTAATGTTCCACTGTGTACTAATACAATTTTATAGAGTTCCACTTTCTCCCATACTTTTCCATTCCACTGTGTACCTGCATACAAATATTTTCATAAAGTTAATTTTCAGAATATTCTATATCATTATTTTGGGCTGCAATTGCCCAAGTACACGGAGGAAATATCAGCTAAAAATAATTGTACGATGACTTGTCATTGAAATTTTTTTTGAAATTCTATGTAAACTTTCGAATGATTAACACAATAACTTCAGACACTGGAAAAAAATAAATCATTAATAGTGATAACAAAGGAAGAATGCATGTTTTCTAAAAGAATTTGATTTCGGATAGAGAGTTATAGCCTAACTTATAATAGTTCACAAAAGATATTATTTTGTCCACAAAACCAGTGATGAGAAAAATCAATTTCAAGACCATCTTACTATTACACTCATCTTCTCAATCTTCAGTTAAACTGTCAGATATAACTATCTGACAGATAACCTTAACAACTAGAAAATTATGATTTAACTACTAGATAGTGCTATCTGACAGATAAATTTCTTAACTGCGGATTGAGAAAGTGGGCCTTAGTCTTATACAGTTGATTCTTGGTCTTTATCTCGCAATTAGACATACTTAGGTATAATCTTAGTCTTGACCTTGCGATTCCAAGTATGATTTCAGTCAAGCATAGTTAAATTTTAGCCTTACTACTTTGAGTAGTCTCGAACTTGCTAATGTAAGAATGGTCTTGGTCCGACGTAGTCAATGGCAACTCATAGTTTTAACATCAAAATAAGTGCAAGTTTCGCTCTTTGTTACATAAAATGAGAAGGATTATTTTAAGCATGAAAATGAATGTAACTTGTGAGGAATCATAAAATTATTAATTTTAATTTTTGGTAATCCAGTTGATGTTAGGCCTACGGGCTATACATATTATACATATTATTTTAGTACCTATTTTTCTTTCATTTCTATTTACGATTCGGAACAATTCTCAGGAAGTATTCAGCAGAAATCAAGTTTTTTGCAAATTTAATTAGCTGGTCAAATTACAAATTCTTCAGAGATATTTTATGAGTTTTACGAACGTTGAAAGTTCCAAAAGATTTACAGCAGCTGTAGTCGAAAAATTTCAGTTATTTATCTATGGCCTACATAGTTTTGCTGATTTATGCTAATCTCTTTCAACAGTTCATTATAATTTTAGCAAGTTTTCAGGCAAAAAGTCTCATTTTAGATGGGATCGAGGTGCAAGTTCATTACTTTTCTGGTGTTTTTTGAAGCCGCAGTCGCTCTTCTTGCGTAACTTTGCTGTTCGCCTACAGTTTTTTTTCCTCTCTCTGGTAAATAATTAACTCATGCGTTAACATATACGATGAATATAATTCTGGAAAATAATGCCCCTCTTACACCAATCCTCATCTTAAAAATTCTCATTTTAAGCAGAAAATATAGGTACTAACATTTTTGACACCAAAAGTAATTTATTCGCTCGTCGAGAAATTATAACTGGTTCGGTGAGTTTTTCATTTGATCGAAATTGTCAGAAATCACTTAAAATGCGAACTACTCGAATTCACTTTTAATTTTCTCCAAGCACGAAAACTGCACACACAGAAGAGTTTGATCAAACCACTTTTCATAAAATTTCAAATAACAACGATACAACCCGACATTTAACTCAGCACCGACAATATAGGTACATACATACCTTGTATTTTGTGCAAAAGCCTGCCGTGAATAAATGAAATGACTTTCAATTCGATTAGTTTTAAACGGTAAAAATAAATATAGAGTGTTCAAATAAAAATTAGATTCGAAATTTATCTTAGACTATTCATAATATAACGACAAAGACGGCTATTCTTTGTATGGAAATGAATATCTATACCTATATGAACTTTCTTATTTATGGCTAATGTAATTTATTTTGTAGGATATTTTTATGAAATACTGTATTTGATCGGATGATTTCATTGCCACACCTCAAGATTAGACTACAGTCTTTTAATTCCAGCATCGTTTATGACTAAACAGATAGGTACAGACATTTTAGAAGCAGGCCAATAGGTACCTACTTATTAAATCAATATAACAAACTCAAAAATGGTCAGTGTAGCCAGTAGTATGGTGCTGGGCCTTTTAACAAAAATTTGTGGGTTTGAGACCAGCCACCACAAAATGACATTTATAATCCAAAATGGCGGTGTTCGACTTGGTTCAGTCGGAGCTTTTATAATTATATAATTCGAATCATCATGCAAAAAAAAGAAAATTATTTTTCACTTTGAATTTAGGTTGAAACTATCTGACTTTTCAAACAAGAAAAAAAAACTAGCGCAGCAATACTTTGCTAAAAAACTCAGTTTACCAATTTTCATTCACAATTCAAAAACAAACCCAAATTCGAAAAATTTGAAAAATTGTAGAAAAATATCAATAATTATCGATGTATTGATATACCTATGCATATTTCATTGTAAGTTTATATAGAGGTTGTAGATCGGATGTTCACAATTATTGTATTAAATAATAAAGATGTTCACAAAGTTACATCTCAGAAGTGTGTAACTGAAGATCATACATGTGAAGTACAGAGTATGAATTTATGAAGAGTACTAAGTTGTATGGAGACGAATAAATGAACAGCAAAAAAGGTAACTGTAGCTGCAAGTATAAATGTGAAAAAGATATGATGTAATGTAATGTCGATTGTTGGCAGGAGTGTAATGGGGAGGAGGATTGATGGTCCCAACACACTCCTACAATCCTTTAAACCAAGCACGACTGCGAGAGATAAAAGGTTATTCGTATCATATATTACATTTTATGGTTTCAAAAATGTGGTAACATCGTTACAGTAAAATAAATAATCAAAAGTAAATAAGCGCAAAATTGATAAAAGTTGAAAAATATAAACGGTAAAAAAATGGTAAAAGTACATGAAATGGTAACATAAATGGAAAAAAATACAGAAATATAATGTAAGTAAATATATTATTCACGATTAACATTGTATGAGCATGATAAATTATTAATTACAAATGTATTTATGTTTCAGATCAGTGAAATGAACGGGGAAATGAGATCAATGAATGTGAAGAACAGGTTACATTCAGATAAACATATATTATTATTATAATAATATGATCAAAAATGAACTATTAATTAAATTAAATTTATTGTTTCAGGTGGGTGAATTAAGTTTTGGATTCAACGGAAATAATTATGAATCCAGATTTGGAGATTCTCGGAATTTTCCAAGTGGTCAATTTTAATACCTTGTTTGCAAGCAAACCGGGTAAAAAAAAAAAATCTTTTTTAGCTTGATTTGCTCTTGAAATAGGCTTCCCCAGTAGTTTAAAACCACTTCCAAAGATAAATTCAAGATACTGCACTTGAACTTAGATGCAGTTTTTAGGAATTTCCTCTATACAGCCTTGTGGGTAAGAGCTACATTAGTGGCTAACAGTCTAATCCTGACTACATAAAATAATAGTCAGTGATGAACAAAAGCAACACTAACTTAGTTTCAGCATTGGTTTTTCGGAGAAAAACCTTGGTCACGCACATTTGGTCTCAGTTTCATTATTTAGCTCGGTCTTGTCAGAAAAATTTTAATATATTTTTAATGACTAAATGATATTAAACTTACCATTCAGGTCATTTTAATATAGGCAAGAATTTTAACTCTCCACAAACATGAAATAATGCAAAATAAGTAATGTGGGTGTGTGTATAAGTAAGTACAAGACACCACACAAACACCAATGGAGGTCGGTTGCGTGTATACGATGTAGTATGTGTGCGGGCCAAGCCCAGTAAACAAGTTTAGCTGCACAGACAAAATGTACAGCCGTGAGCGCAAAAACAGAGTTTGTGGGTTTTACCCCACTGGCCCGCTAGGTGGTTGATGGGAGTGTAATACACACTTGTTTGTCAAAGACCACCCATCGCCACACCACTCTCCTCCTAGTAAGTTTCCAGAGAAACTTACGGTGACCTGTGACACCAGTCAAGTGTGGCGCAGCGTTCACTACTACGCTCACGGATGTCGTTCACGTAGTAGGATTGCCAGGTCCCTTTGGTTTGGGCTTACCAAAGTTTTCAGGGAGAGTAGGACGGGAAGGGCGTGTACCGGGTGCTCGAGGCTGGGGAGTGGGACGTACTCGAGTTTGTTGTCTCATGAGCGGAGTCTGGGGTTGAGACGTGGGGATGCTCATGAGGGCTGGCAGGTAGGTTATAGGCGGCACCATTAGAGGCGGCATAACCAGGGCCTGGGGGTATACCGGTGCTGAGAGTTGTAGATGCAGGGGAATGGGAATTCTGAGGGGAGGCATCACAACTTGGGGAAGTGGCATCGGTGTTGTCGCTAGGGCGAGTGACAGGGCATTATGTGCTACGAGCACAGCAGCGGTAAATTGCTCCCACAGCTGCAGTGTTTGATTCTGCGACACAGGAGTAATCACCAGTTGCAGTACAGGGGGCTGTACCACAGAAGAGGCAGGCTCCTGTGTGGAAGCCTGAGATAGAGCGGGGGTTTGGGTTTGGGATTTGCCACATCTTTCGTCCTGTTTAAGCTCCATATAGGAGAGACTGCGAGCACGAGCTTCACGCTGGAAGCAGCCACCTGCCTTACGGTTTAAACGGGGACACTTTGACGGTTTGCCATCAGCCGGGGGACTCTTAGCACGAGAGGTGGACTGCTGAGGCTCGGGGACATTTTCCGGCAAAGTTGTTGCCATTAAGTCGATAACGGACGAGTTATCAACAGCAGCACTTTCTGTTGGTTCGACCTCTTCAAGTACTGGTGAGAGTACGCGTTGAGGGACTGATGTGGGGGGGTTGGGGACAGAGTAGGGTCAACGTCCATTGTTGTCTCTTCCTGGGCAGTCTGTTCGACCAAAGGGTGAAGTAGAGGCAACTTGCCTTTTGGGACCAACGATGCCTTTTGTGTGGCTACTGGTGCCTCCACGACTTTGGAAGTCAATGGTTGGGGGGACCTCTTTGTTGCTGCAGACAGACGTTTAATACTGCTGGTACGCAACGTGGCAGTTGCTTTCACTCGGCGCTTCTGAAGAGGAAGCGGTTCAATCTGTTTGACCGTTTTGAGCGGTGGGAATTCCCCAGAGGGGAGGCCCGTTGAGGAAGACGGTTGAGGACTGGGCAAAGGTCCCTTAGATTGAACGCGCTGTACAACTTCGGCGAATGTACGGGTGTCAATCTACGCATTGCCTAATTGTACAGCAGCCCGAGCGGGAGGCAGCATCTCCAACGAGTATGCGGTCTTCCTAGGCAGGGGCACAAAGACCCGAGAACAAGAGCTACAGACAAGGCTACACTTTACAAACTCAGAGCCCCGAGCCGCCACTCCAGGAGCAGGCTGGTACTGTCGAAGGGGCGCACCTTGACCCCTGGCAGCAGACTCCACCCTCTGCCACAGTGTCGATTGCCATTGAGGTACTTGCAAAGGAGTACAGCTTGCACCCTCTTGTGCAGGTCCGACAGAGGTAGGCATCATGGATGATGCCGATACTTGATCGGACGTAGAGGATACAGGCGATGTCTGCTTCACCGGTGGAGAGGTGGCAGTAGCCATGGAGGAGGGAGATGGGACAACGTCAGCAGGTGATGTTGTGGTGAGAAGGAGGGAGAGGGGGAGCAATGGTTGTCTACACGAGGAGATTACAAGGCATTGCCATTACCACCCTCTGTTGGTGGGAGTGTAGCCCTTAAAAGGGCTGTTTCTTCATCTTCTGAAATTTCGGACATGCTGGTGGAAAGGCGCCCTTGGGACATTTCACCAGTCAATTACGCTATGTGAAATATAGTTAAAAGAGCCTGATGAACAGCATTTGATGAAGAGTATATA
Source organism: Ericerus pela (assembly GCA_011428145.1). Classification (NCBI taxonomy): domain Eukaryota; kingdom Metazoa; phylum Arthropoda; class Insecta; order Hemiptera; family Coccidae; genus Ericerus; species Ericerus pela. Next base: position 295,954 of record WOFM01000140.1, on the reverse strand, counting down.
ACTGTTGGACGTGTCAAGAGAAGAGTGAGTTTCTAAAGCACGAATTTTACTCGTTTTCTTGACCGTAACCATCGTTTATTTTCGTCTTGTAAACACGAACGAAGGTGTGGTTGCGTCAGCTGTTGTTGCACATTAATATTACGAGTTTGTTTTGTAGGCGGGGCCAGTTTGTCTTCCAAGGAAGAAGACGCGTTGTACTTATGCAACTGGGTGGTGCTACAAAACAATTTTCGTAATACCTTGTCATCTACAACGCTTGACTTGTTGTCGGTTGCGTGAGCTGGCTCGGACGAGTGCAGGAAGAGAAGGGAAATTGCAATTGGTTCGTCGTCAAGCGTAGCATCAGCTGTTCAACTAGGAGACTGGCCGATGGTGTGCGATTGTGTATTTTCCTTCGATAACAAATCGGTATGCAATTCTTAATTTTGAATGTGTGTATTTACAATTGGGGAAGAATCGAGTGTGTCGTCTGTGTATGGAGACGACATCGAAGGTTGGGGTGAGGCATTTGGGGGTGAGTCGTTGTTTTTAGGTAAAACGACCTCAGATGACCAGTCAACTGTTGGTCCCGAAGGATCATCGACGGAAGTTGAGTCATCTGGGTCGGCTTCTATATCTGTGTAGACCAAGGCCAACTTTAGGTGATCGATTGATACGCGTGTGTGTCGTCCTTGTATGTCAATCTCGAACCATTTATCTATATGATTGAGGACTTTGTATGGGCCAGAGTACAGTGGATCAAGTGCCTTACAAGGTGTATCAACGCATAGCCATATGTTTTGGGCTTATTTCAGATCAGCTGGGACGTATGAGGGAGAGTCGCCGTGGTTGCGGGTGATTTGGGTGAACGCATTTGCATCACAAATGTGTTGTGGAAGGTTGGTGCCAACGATGGGAGTGACGACACTTGGTGGGCTATCTTCAAAGAAGTCAGCTGGGGGACGGAGCTCTTCACCATAAAGGAATTGGGTGGGGGATATGCCAAGGTCGGAGATGACCGTCGAGCGTAGGCCGAGAAGAATGAGAGGCAAATTGGCTGCCCATTCTCCCCACAAGTCTGTGGAGTTCTCGCGTGCCATGATGGTGGCTTTGAGAGTTCGATGCCAGCGCTCTATTTTGCCGTTCGATTGGGGGTGATACGCCGTAGTTGAGATTTTGTGTATTCCTAACTGGCGCAAAACCGAGTTGAATAGAGTGCTTTTGAACTGGCATCCCTGGTCCATCGTTATGGTTTTGGGGACGCCGAAGGAGGACACCCAGTGTTGGACAAAGAGTGTTGCCACTCGAGAAGCAGAAATATCCGTCGTCATGATGGCGTGAAGCCATCGTGTGGCACAGTCAATTATTGTCAGACAATGACAAGGACCACTAACCGTTGGCAATGGACCCACGATATCGATGTGCACATGCTTTAAGCAATTGGTAGGGCGGAAAGCTTGGAGAAGGGCTTTGGTGTGTCTACCAATTTTAGCTTGTTGGCATGTGGTGCACTCTTTCAACCAATGTAGGCAGTCAGATCGTAGGCCAGGCCAAATGAATCGATTAGCAATCAGACGGGCAGTTGTCCGACCACTCGGCTGCGAGAGTCCGTGAATCGAATCGAAGATGGTTCTCCGATATTTGGCGAGTACGAAGGGTTCTTTTTTCCCCGTGGACGTGTTGCATGTTAAGAGTAACATGTGTCCAGGTACTCTGAACAATTTGAGAATGAGGGCAGAGTTGGGGTCTGCCAGGTATTGAGCGAGTTGTGGGTCGTGTTGTTGGCAAAGGGCCATTTCATTATAGGGCAAAACACAGGGAGAGGTAATGGAGGAGATTGATATACGCGACAAACAATCAGTGGCTATGTTGTCCTCTCCTTTGATGTAGCGAATATCCATTGTGAACTGCGAGATATACTCAAGTTGATTTTGCTGGCGTGGTGAAGCTTTCTCGCACGCCTGAAACAGGGCAGTTGTGAGGGGCTTGTGGTCCATATGGACGGAGAAAACACGCCCTTTGACCAGGTTACGGAAGTGCTTCACCGCTGCAAAAATAGCGAGTAATTCGCGGTTGTATGTTGGATATCGGCATTCAGTGTCAGATAATTTGCAGGAGAAAAATGCCAAAGGCTCTAGCGATCCAGCACCATGTTGATAGAGGGTACCCCTATCGCGTGGTTAGACGCATCAGTTGCCAGGATGAGTTGTTTGGACTCGTTGGGATGCGCCAAAACAGCAGCATTTGCTACGCCTGCTTTAGGTCGCGGAAGGCGGTTTTGGCAGTGTTAGTCTAAATTATTGGGGATTTGTCGCGTTTTTTATTGGAGTGGATAAGCGCAATGAGTTTACTATGAATGTGAGCACAATGTTTAATTGTACGCCGGTAAAAATTCACCATTCCGAGAAAGCGCCTAAGGTCATGAACAGTTTTGGGAAGTGGGAAATCGAGTACAGCTTGGACACGTTCGGGAGTAGGTTTGATACCTGCGCTGTTGACTCGATGGCCAAGAAAGGTGAGCTCTTCACGTTCATGTTCGGACTTGTTACCATTAACAGTGAGGCCAGCGTTGTAAATACGCCGAATGACCTTGGTAACACGCCCTTCGAGCTCATCGGGGTTGGAGATGATAATGAGGATGTCATCAATGTACGTGTAAGCGTAGTCGATGTCTCGCAACAATCCATCAATGTACCGTTGGAAGGTTTGGCGGCGTTTCGAAGTCCGAAGGGCATATAGGGAAATTTGTAGAGACCAAAGGGGGTTATTACGGCTGTTTTGGGGATGTGTTCTTTGGTCATTGGGACTTGGTTAAATGCCCACACGAGATCTAATTTGGTGAATAGTTTGGCACCAGCTAGTCTGACGTGGAAATCCATAATATGTGGGACAGGGCATTTGTCGGGGATAGTTTGTGCGTTGAGTACTCTGTAGTCACCAAGAATGCGCCATGTTTTGTCCGGCTTCATGTGTATATGCAAGGGGGATGACCAGGCACTTTTGGAGGGTTGGCAGTCACCACGTTTGAGCATAGTTTGGAAGGAAAGGCGAGCTGCTTTTAACTTCTCGGGATGTAGATGACGGGCATGGCAAAACACTGGTCGACCTACAGTTTTGATATTGTGGGTGACTTTGGTGGGGGAAATCCTCGGGTGTAAGCCTTCTTTACCGGTTACGCCGGGAAATTTGTCGAGGATTTTTTGGAATCGACTATTTGAGTGGGCAATAGTTAAGCAAATTTCCGGGGGATAGTCAATGGGGTGAGGTTTACCTACTACAGCTAGTCCAGTGGTCTTATCAAGGAGGTGCCCTTCGCTGACATCGGGAAGCAGTTGGTAGTGGCTGAGGAAATCTGCTCCAATGATGGGATCAGCGATATCGGCGATGATAAAAGCCCACTTAAATTCGCGTCGAAGGCCAAAATCTACTTGTACCAGCTTAACTCCGTAAGTACTAATTGGAATTTGGTTCGCAGCGTAGATTTGGAGCTTAGCGTTGCATTTTCCGTCTTCAGAGGTTGGAGGTATAGCCGATATCTCCGCGCCAGTGTCGACCAGGAAGTGATGCTCGCTAAGCAGATCTTCCACAAATAGACGGACTGAGGTGAAAACGAGTGAGAGTGCCATCTTGACTGACTCGTTTACTCGTATCCCAAACAAGTAGGGAATTTGGAATTGCAGCGGTTGTGATTTTGGGGTTTGTCCCACCACAAACATGGGGGGTCAGAGCAGTTGCACAATTTCCTCCCAAAACTGTTGGTGATACCAACAGTAGCCATCGCATGAATGGGAGGGAGAGAGGGTATTTACTGGTCTCTTACCATCAATGACTCGTAGCGTCGTCTGTGGTTTCAAATGACCAGAGCTAGAGTCACGAGAGCGTGATCTGTCTCTGGACCTAGCGTTGCGTGAACGCGAACGCCTATGTTTGAGGAATGGGGCCGGGTCTTTAGGAAAGTTGACAGAACTCACCCATTTTCCAGCCAAGAGCTGTTGAAGCAGCTGGGTAATGGTAGCTAACTTCGAGGAATTAGCCGTTGGTGCTGTCGACTGGGATGCCGCAGGAGTTGCGATAGGGGAGATGGTACTGGTTGCAGGGGATGTCGATGGAAAGGTTTGCTCGAGAGCTATTGCCTCGTCAGCTTCGAGCGCTGCCTGTTGAGAGGTCGCATGCTTGGTCATGGCCAATGTTTGGCAGATATTGACCGGGAGGGATTGGAAGAGAAGGTTGCGGAGGACATCGTTGTTAACTCTTCCTTCGTTTAGGGTAACAAGGTGGCGATGGTACACCAAAGGCCTCTTGGAAGGTAGACGATGGGTATTCTCCAGCAAGGTTCTAATTCGGGTGTAGGAGGAAGGGGAATATTCCTTCTGGATTTGGTTGCGGAGGTTGGACCAAGTGTGCAGCGAGTCGTCGGAACTGTATAGTAATTACGACACAGCATTGGCTACCTGGGTCGGCAAATGGCCAGAGATCACCAGGTAGAGCTGAGACTCGCTGGTATTGCCACTGGCGCGAGCAAGATTCTCAATCTGCTGCAGCCAGAGACGCACATTCTTGGCGTTGAAGGGTGGAAGGCCTGTGAGTAACCGTGGTGGATGGGCTTGTAAGGGAGGCGCGGTGGTACAGCCAATCATGGCAAAATTTGCTTCCTGCCGGTGCGATTGCCGATCGAGGATAGGGATAACCTCAGCGCTGAGCTGTCAACTGGCTGGTGCTGGTTGATCGGAAGCTCCTCACCTGGGAAGTAACTGTCGAGGAATGAGCCAAAGTTTTCAAGCGTGGAGGACTGCGGGATTGCCAAGTTTGTCAGTACATTTGACAAATGCATACTGGTATGCGGCGTTGAGTGGATGGCAGTCGTGGGGTTGGGCTGATTCTCCATCCTCCTGGAAGGATTGCTGACTGTGGCCTTTGCAAGCGTCAGTGGGAGAACCAGGTTGTTGAGGGACAATGTGGTTAGTTTGGAGGACATGGTGGTAATTGGAAGGAGAGGCTAAGTTTTCACTTTCCTCGTTGGCAGCTGATTGCCGACTGTTTGTTTCTCTTTGGGATGGCTGGTTGGTACTTGCGTACCGACGTCGAGCCTGGGAAGAGGAGAGGGAAAAATGAAAAAATAGGGAAATGGAGGGGGTTCTCCTTCTCCGTCAGCAGTCGAGTACCGACTGATTTTTATGGACGTTGGTCGGTACTTAAGTACCGACAAGCAACGAGGGAAAGGGGAAGGAGAAGGAGAACCTTCTCTGTCAGCTGATGAGAGCCGACTGAGTTACTTCTTCTGTTGTTGGCGGGTATGCCAACATTTGAAGAAGGGGCGTGGTTATGGAAAATCAGCTGATGAAAGCCGATTGGTTGTTTCCAAGCTAGTTGGAAGCGGTTGGGAAGGAGGTGACAGATCCTTCCCCTGTTGACGGTGAAACGTCAACAACAAAAATAAAATACTTACGTCGAGGTCATCACTTGTGGGTGTGTGTATAAGTAAGTACATGACACCACACAAACACCAATGCAGGTTGGTTGCGTGTATACGGAGTAGTATGTGTGCGGGCCGAGCCTAGTAAACAAGTTTAGCTGCACAGACAAAATGTACACAGAGTTTGTGGGTTTTACCCCACTGGCCCGCTAGGTGGTCGACGAGTGTGTAATACACACTCGTTTGTCAACGACCACCCATCGCCACAAATAAATTTAATATCGACCAAATATTGTAAATTATTCAAGTAAAATATGAACAATTTCTATTTATTCATCTTTCGTCTCAATTTTTGTGATTTGTCAAAGTGTTGGTCTAGGCGACACCTCCTGTTTAAGTTGTCCAAATTGATCCCCAAGTAGCGGAGGTACCCACCCAAATTGAGTCCCAATGTTGCGGAAGGCTGTATCCGAATTGAGTCCCACGTTTGCTACTGATTCATTTACAGTAGTTTTCAATTTGCTCTTTACAATTGGGGTGACTGTAAGATAGAGGATTTTCATTTTATGGTTTGCAAAAGTGTTTCTTCAACCATATAATTTTTTTTGCCTGATTCTCATTTCCCTTCTCACTTTAACAGACTTAGGACTGTCGATGTATCAGTGTGATTAAAAATGAGAATTAGGAAAAAAATCACTTCTTAAGGTATGAGAATTAGATCAACTTTGTACATTATACATATTTAGGAAAAAAATCAATGTGCTGCACTGTGAATGGCTTGCTCAAAATCTGCAAAAAATTCTGAGGGTTTGAAATTTAAGCCATGGTCAATGGCCTCATTTACAATTTGTTGGAAGGCTGTTTCATAAGCACCAATTGTCTTACTTGGAAGAAGACAAAATACAAGAGGGACATAGGTATTATACTAGAACCCGTGAACTGTGAAAAGCTGGGTGACCAAAGTTGGTACACTGAGAAAAGTTCCACCTATGTAAATTGTCAAACATGAGCGCAAAAATTCCAGATTACGTTTTGTTGATAAAATCACAATATTTGCCTTCGCATCATTAACCAGTAAAAAATTTTCACTTTCATTGATTATCATTTGGCTTTATGCACCCAAAGCTCCATATAACTCGTTGAGAGTTTTGGGTGAAGAAGGTTGTACACCAGCCCTTGCTTCATATATATTTTTACGGATCTTTGCTAAATCGTTGGCTGAAAACGCACTGCATTTCTGGTTGATTATTTCTCGTCTCATAATTTTGCTTGGCTTTTCACTCAAATTCTCCATCAGCTTTGCGTTTCAGTGTATTACTCATCTCTTGCCATCGAATAACAGACTCGGTGTCACATTCAGGAATATGTCTGGTAACGTGCGCCTCAGCAGCAGTCTTATCAGGATGAAATTTTATATAACACTTACAGGAGTTCTTTGTGCATGTCCAACGTTCAAAACCATAACTTAAACTTTTATGAAATCGACATTTAAATGAGTCAGTAACACGCAAAATATCACCCTTCTCACTTAAAATTTCAATATAATTATGTGACATTTCTTATTTATTTTTAAAAAATTACTAAAAGCAATTCAGTTTGAGCACAAAAAAACTAATGGTTTCTTCAAATTAATTTATATAGACACACAATCTTCTCTGTATACTCATACCACTAAACTGAACATAGTGAGAATTAGAGAGGTTGTTTATTGTATTTTATCTCAATGTAGATACAAATAAAAACCTGAAAATATGATAATAGCTGAAGACTCATATTGCCCATTCTAAATCAATTGCAGTTGCTGAAACTATGGGAATCAATTTGTCATTTTATTTTTAAACCTCAGACACTGTGGGACTCAATTAGGAGAAAAACTGTACTGTGGGACTCAACTCGAAACCGCCCTTGGTCTTGATCTTGAATGTATTGATAGTCGTTCTTGGTCTTTGTCAAGCATAATCAGTCTTGGCATGGGTGGCGTTTTAATGAGGTGGGGTGAAAAAGTTTTTTTGAACTCTATTGTAAATAGAAAAATATTCTTTACATTATCAATTTTAATTTATTGACTTATTTCCTTGAATTATTTTTTGAAGTTGAATAATTTTAGATGTTTTCGAGTGGTGCTCGAGCATGTAAGCACCAAAAGAAACGCCATTCATGAGTCTTGGTCCTACTCTTAAAACTGCATATGTGGTATACGTTTTGATTTTAGTCTCGAGCAAAACACAAAAATAAGTCCAATTTTGCTAATCATCATACTCACCATAGTTAACAAGAATGGTATATTACGCAATATGGTACGAAAGTGAGCGATTCCCAACGTATGGGTTGTTTTCCAGTGATGCTGAAATGTGGTAAGAAGTGAATTTCCCTTCACATGTTTGTGTATACACTGTGAAAATAATTATTTATATCATTCTAGCTCTACTGTGAAATAATTCGATTTAACCTACCAGTCATTACTACGGACTTTTCAATTTTTTATCATCCACAATTAGTGAAATCATTTCAAAATAGAAAATTTTTCAGATTCATTTGGCTATAATCTGGCTTTACTCTGGAATCAATCCTAAAAAAATGGTAAGCTGCAAGTAGAATGTTTACATTGGATTTCCCAAACTAGCACCAAAGGAAAATTTGAAAATGTTGATAGCATTTTTGTTTGGCCGAAGACATCTAAAAACGAGATGTATTCCACCATCAAATGACATTTTATTAAAAACAGTCCAATAATTCTGCAGTGTTTTCAGTTGACTCAAAAGTCATGTTAACTTTACAGTCTGTTCCTGTACTTTACTTTCAGAAGTCTAATTGCAAAAGCAATAGGCCTGCCATTTTCACTTTAGGTTTGAACACGTATAAAAATGATCACTAGAACATCATTCGAACACGCATGAGAATGTACAGAATATTTCACAAGGTCCAACAATCTACAAACAAAAATTAAATGAAATCAAAAAACTCCAGCGCAGCAAGCATCGCTAGAAAAAGTAGGTTTCGAGAGAAATAATTATGAATATTGATGGTCATTTTAATTATAAGTTTATATGCGTTAATGGTATGTTATGATTGTACTATAAAATTTGTTGACTGCTGACAAAATATTAAAAAATATGAAATTTAAAAACTATATTTCTTGAAATGAAAAATTAATTATGATGATAAAGTATGGTAAATAATCATATAATTTCAAATAAAACCGAAGAAATGTAATAAAGTTATGAAATAAAAAAAAAGAAAACGGGAACATGTGATTAATTTTTGTAAAAAGTTCATACAAATTCGAAAAAAATTAAAAAAAAAGCTTTACCGGAAGTACCATCCGGTCGATCCGCATCAAAATTGGTAGCGTACTACAACGATTTAAAATAAGTATTTATTCCGAATTTCGCGGCTATTGGTGCAAAATTGAGCATTTTATAGACAAAATAAAAACAAAAATGGTGGTACCGGAAGAACCGTCCGGGCTAGCCACACCAAAATCTATAGGTCTAGTCCTTGGCTTAACAAAAATGTTCGAACGAAATTTTTGTGATTATCGGACCAAAATTGCGACTTGTATCGTGGGAACAAGAAATTAACTTATATCTATATATGAATTTAAGTTATTGGTGCCAAAATTTTCCTGAGGTCATGAAACGAAAAACGTACCCACCACAACCCTGGGGGCTAATACCGTACCAAGCGTAATAAGTAGATTTTCTAAAGACACCTACTTAAAAATCCTAGAAAAATCGACATGAAAATGACGCCAATAAAGTAGTCTAACGTTTTCCCAGCAGGAGTTACGATACTTTATATAAAAATTCGACGATTTTCATAAGCTACGTTTATACCTCTTCTTTTTTTTCCCCTAATATTTTAATCTTCTTTCCCGTGGTTCTCTCGTCAACCAAACAAACAGTCATAAAAAATTTATCTAATCACATTAGGTAGGTAGTTGAAAACTTTTCGTAATTTAGAATCGATATTCGTTTTTCGAAAAAATCAAGTTTTTTCGAATAAAGTCTAGCGTTAGCATCTTCAATTTTTATCGTACGTTAGATCTCTATTTAAATATAAGTTACTTACATCGGTATGTTTCAAAAGGAGTCCGGGACTTTTTTAAACAGTAATATTTATAACGGACTAAATTATCTTTCGTTCATCTTATCTATCAGTCACGTTTAAAATAAAAAGTAATTTTCAAACAACACATAAGACAACCTTTTCGCATTTGAGGACCGTTTCCCGTACAAAAAACTAATCGCTATGAGAAATTATCAAGATTAGAAAGACTTACCAATATCGATGTAAGCATTTTCGATTGCTGTGGTTTTCTGAATATCTCGTTGGAAAGTGGTGGTTGTATCAAGAGAAAAAGTACTGTATGTTCTTAAATTAGGTCATGAGTTTCAAGTATCCAGTCAGAATAGCTGTACTGGTATCTACCAGACTTATTTTTACGGGATACTCTCAGAAACACATTATATTATTAAGCACTGCATGATACTAAGTACAAAGCATTAACTGCCACCATCAAATACCCAATAAACCAGGTAAATAAAGTTTCAAGATTATTTTACAAAGTATAGATTTTTTGTTCTTAAAATAATTATTTTATCCTCATATTCAGTGGGTCCGCACTACCCATAACCATTTTCACAAAAGCAAATATCTTGATAATGATTTGAGTACTTACGTACTCAACCTCAACTCGTAATATCGGAATTTTACCAAAGAGGTTTCAAGAAAAATCCAAATTGCACGATGCAACGTCATATTGTTCACAAATTGACAGTCCGCGTTGTAAAAAAAAAAAAAAATTTACGCTTATGAGACGCAGAAAAATAAAACTTCATCATCTTTTGCCATAACTTCAGTTACACTTAGAAGAAAACAATTAAAAGTCGAGACAATTATGAGAAATTACATAAAATATATGGCTTTTTGCTCTTATAGCGCACCAGAAAGAGTGTGCAAGCGCTACCATGCAGAATATTAATAAATCAATGAATTATTTAGTTGCAGCACCAAATGCGTTGGCTTATTAACTTTGAATTTCTCACATTAAGAGAATTGCACATTTTTTTCACCAAATTAAAGGCATTTAGTTCTGTTCGTGTTGAATTTTATGGCCAATAATTTGGTTTTTTACTAGCTATGTTACCTTTTTCAGTATCAGCACTAGATTTTCTGTAATATTTCAAGTCCAATATCTGTGCAATAATTGAAAAGAATGATACTGAATAATATGGGAAACGACCGTTTTCCATGCCGTAATAAAATGGCCCGTATGAATTATCATCAGTCCACAGAGTCTATGTTGGTCAATGTATTCAGTTTGAAAACGTCCATTCATTTGGGACGAACCAGTTTCGACACTGGCACACCTCTTTTTCACCAGTAATTAGTTCAGGAGATATTGAAATTAATCGACATGTATCGACTTGTTTCTCTTCTTAGCGCAGACATTTTTCCTCAACACACTTGTTTTGCCAACTTCAGTAACCCGTTAATTTATATAATATGGAAGTTTAGTCCATATGTTTGACCGAGTAATTAACTACTTTTTTTCTGTTTTACCCAATGTTTTCGAACGAGAATAAGAAAAAAATACGTAAAGCAAAATAGACTAGAATAAAAAAGAAACATTATGTAGAATATGCCGCGAGTATAATGTAGTTGGTGGAAGTAACAATATTTTATAACATCATCAAGCTACTTAATTATTGACCTTGTTACACTTTACTCCCAAACAGAAATCCTATTTTTTTATAGGCGTAAGAGACAATTTTGTTTTTCATTTCATCATTTTTTCCCCTCCATTTAGTGAATTTTTCTAAATTCTAAAACCGGTCTAAATTTTCGATAAAACTTGTTTTTCTAATCAAAATGTGAAACTAGTTTCTTTTTTTTTCCTGCCTTTCTTTTTCTTTTTTTTTTGGTCACGATCAATACTCTACCATTCATTCATGATTTTTCAATCTTACTTTTCTCGTCGAATACATGAATGGAAGTAACTTGTTTTTTTTTTTTTTTCTCCACCAAGAAAAAGTATGTAAATATTTCCACCACGCCACACACCTGCGAACAAAAATCACGACTAAGTCGTTAAAGAAGATTTTTGGATTTGAAATTTATAATTGCGTGTTTCTTTGATTCACCCTGACATTGGTTAATATTTTTTTTCGTATAATTCATTTAAACTAGGTAGGTACCTAACTATTTAGCTTTTGACAAATTTACTGTTGTCATTTTTATTGCCTGAGAAATACAAATTGAAGAATTCACTATTATAACACTGACTCGTCGTAATTTTCAAAATTTCAAAATTCTGCAGTGAATATTTTAAAAAATCACATTTTTACTGATAGAAGCATTAAGACATTTGACAGATGCCACATAGCTCATGTAAAAAAATTATAGCATTTGTTGCCTTCCATGAGGTGAGAATTGTAATTATTGCCATAAATCCAGCAATAATTTCCATAACAGTCACAGTATAGCAATAATCACAATTTTTCTCATAAGTATGATCTCATCCTCATCAAATTCAGTTGTAATAAATAATTTTCCTCTCAAAGTTGTGGATAGTTTGTAGAAAATAACACAACAAAAAATATTTCCAATTGCGATAAATATTCAAGAGGGAAGCGACTAAGAAAGACAATATTGAAGTGATGCTTCCACAGTTTTACGTACCTACCTATGTATTTCATATAAGTATAGCTTATTGGTTTCTTGAAGCCTTTTTAAAAGTTAAGGCTGAGACCTTATTTTCAGCTTCGTCTTACCGTGTACCGAAAAAAAAAACAACTCAAAAGTTCTCTTTGGTCAAACAACACAGTAGCTCACAATCTTACCTCCAGAGAATTTCACTGACTTAATTCAAAATACACACACGATGGGAATGTTCCAAACAATGCAAATAGGCTAAAATAACTGCGAAACAATATAAATGCTTCCCAATACATTGCCACACAATAAAAATTTTTGGAATTTTGGTTAGCAAGAAATAAGACGTCTTTTCTTCTTTCTTCTTTTTCTTCTCGTTGAAATTATGCATCCAGAAATCATTTTTCGGTCAGTGAAATAGGTTTTAAAATTAAATCGATAGAAAATATTTGCATACAAAATGGATGGTGGGTCGATTAAATTCATCAAGGAACATATTTATGAAAATTTAATGCTTCGCATTGTCCTGAAATGGCTGTACAATATTGTATGATTATCATCCATTCTATAATAGAGGTAGGTTGAGTACATAACTTATAGTCTATTAAAGCTGTAGGTCCTTCCACTTTGTTACAAGTTGAGAAGTAATATAAACGTTGTTATTTCGAAATGTGTAATTCAAATTACAAATAAAAAGCAAACTATGGTTGTGCTACAATCTACCAAAATTCCTGTGCCTACGTCTACAAAAAAATTGTCGCGATAGTTTACTTAAAAGAAAACTTATCCAAACCACAACTTAAATAAAATTTTTTTGATTTATTAAAATTTTGTTTTTTCAATACCCACGATGTACTTTATGTTAGAAAAAGACATATGTTTGTGACGTCCGAAAATATCACAAGAACCAAACACACAACAAACAAAAAAAAAGAGCCAACAGAAAGGCAGGTAGAGTATAGGAACTCCTGCATGGCCAAGTGGAGGAATAGACAAAAGGAAGAAAAAGGAAAATTCACCATTTCAGAACTGACATCCCAAAATCCAGAATAACCAACCACCCCCCTCCCACCACATGCCTGATTATTAGGCTATCATTTTGATTTTGATTCCCAAGAAAAGAGTGACCAAAACAGAGTAATAGAAAAAAAACCCTATATTTACTGATCCTCCGTGACAGCTCCACAGCGGCCTTGAGACGATGCAAATTCAGGTGGTGTGGTACTGGAATGCCTCTCGTTGCCCCGGCTGTTGTAGCCCATCTGACAAACACTGGTACAGATGAAACAGCAAAAAATTGAAATGAATTGCAACTAACTGGATCCTCTGCTCTACTTCCGCTGCTCTATCTGGTTGAAGGCAGGTTCACTGTGGAGGTGCGGTTTCTGCACCCCTTTGTGGCCTTTTTCGAATTTTGAAATAGCCAGAATTCAAATTTGACCTTGAAGGTCAAAGTATTTTTAATTTCGATTAACACAAAAATATCTTACAAATTGGCTACCCTAATGGACAAATTTATGAGAAAAGTGTTAAATTTCAAATATTTCGTAAATTCCAAAAATAGGCATGAAACCTTGAAAGCAAGGAAAATTTTATACACACAATTCGCGATTTATAATTGAGGGCAGGCCCCTCCGAGTAAGTTTTCTTAATTTTTGAATTAAATTTAGTGGCCGAAAAAAAACACTTTCGAGGCAAAAACCTCTACACGGCACGATCCAACTGCTAAAATTCAACTAAAGTATAGGCTAAACTGTAAGGATTGCGCCAGACATCGAGAGAAATTCCCCCCAGAACTCATCACCAATTGCATCGTCTCGTACATTCTCACACTACCAAAATACAGTCAATCCTGTAAAAGAAGATAAAATATTTTGGCCGCTGCGTTTGAATTTAAACTTTAACGTATTTTTCAGTCCGTTAGGCGAGCAACGCAAATACAGGTATATGGTATAGGCTATTATATAAGTGAACGAGATCCGCGGCTAGGCTAAGTGGTGAATAACGAGAATACGAACAAGTTAAAACTGTGTAGCCTAGCCGCGTAGGAGAGAAAATACGTGCCAAAATATAATATTATTTTAAAGAAAGACGTATATATAACCATTTGAGAATAATTCGGCGAATTCGTGAGCTGTATGAAAAAAATTACTTCAATGAAAGGAGAAAAAAATGGGGGATCATGTTTTGAATATACAGGAAGAAACATTTTGAGAAAAAAAAACAGGGGAAATTCGACTGAGGAGACAGGTTACATTCAAGAAAAAATCACGGGTCAGGCATCTCATGTTCATATTGACGTACACTAGGAGAAGGGATCGTAGAGGTGTTTGCCCCCATCAATTTATAGGCATTGATTCTTTTCTCGTATTTTTACGTTATGTCGGGGTACCAATAAAAGTTGTTTTTTTTTTGTTTTTTTCCCTCAAAGAATAATTGAATGATCTCTCATTAGAAGCCAAAATGTACAGAAAACAGATCAATTTTTTCTGTGTTCGCACAGAAAAGAAATCTAGCAATCTTTTTCAGCTTCTCAAACATTTTCGCCTCTTTCTAAAAAATGGTATTATGTAAACCCAAGGACCTCAGTATTTCTTGTAGAAAACTTTCTATATTCGGGCAGCAGTGAAATATTAGCTTATCAGCGAGCTCAGTGACGTCAGAGTGGAGGAGGGTTTAGGGTCAAACATCCTAAAATTTTTTGACTACCTCGCATGCTCTCAAAAAAAATCGTCAATCAGCTGCTGTGGCTTCAAAAATTTTTTTAACGCTCCTCTCTAAAAAAAAAATTGTGCTCCAGCTGCGCAACTGCATCATCTTATCATCACAAAAAATTTATCCATTGAAACATGGGAAGCTGATCAAAGTTATATCAAGCAGATAACATTCCAACACTCAATGATCGTCCATCCAGAAAGTTTTAGACTCTATTCCATAAAACTTACGATTAGTTTACACATTTCCACTTAGAAGCAGACTAATTATGGTGTATATCAAAGATTGTTTTTTAGTATATGTATGGTTTGATATTGACTGTGTGTATGTAGTATGAAAACAAACCAAATTTTGGTATGAGCTGCATCGACTATCCTTTTCAATTCCAGGGTGGCAGATTCAAATCCCATTGATATTACTTGAAATTAATTTTTTTTCTCAATTATTTTTAAATTATGGCGGAGTTCGAAGAGAATTTCATGCTGGAGATGAAAGTATGTGACTCACCGAAGGCGAGGATTTATGATTAAAAACAAGCCACGGCTCAAATAAAGTTTGATACACTGAAATCAGTCTGCTTCTAAGTGCGCCTGTTTACACCCATTTTGGTATTAACTAAACTGTAAGTCAAAATCTCTCTATGAATATCAGTTCTACACTAAGCTTTTAGTATAGGTATATATGTTATGGAGGGCTGATTCTCCTAGTACTGATCTTCAACCATAGAGTGTTTTCAGGAAAGAAATTACATAAAATGTTTATCTATACGTATATACTGGTATAGGAGTATATATATGTTTATCATTAACCATTATCATTATATGTTATGGGTAATGAACGTGAATGCCTGGGCAGTGACTTTAATGTCCAACAACTTCAGGTATTCATATCATTGCCAAAACATTTACCTCAATGTCCAACTAGGGCTGGTCATTATCATTAATCGCCACTTTATTGGACAATCATTTTTACTTAGTCCTGATTTTAAAGGCATTTATCTTATACCTCCACATATGTTGGGTAGTTAGGTAAGGTGCACTGTTTTTCTTTTCTTTCTTTTTTGTTTTTTTTTAAGTAAAAAAAAAAAAAAATGATGGTAAGACTTTTTTTATACAAAAAACAATAATCCACATTACCTAACACCTCCTTAAAAATATCTTCATATATATTTATTTCAGTCCAATTTTTTTTTTTTTTGAACTGTCAGTGCCCAATATGACAAGCCAAGTATGATAATACAGAAAAGCTAGAATAAAATTATGGAAGATTATAAAGTCTCGTCATCTTTTCCTTAAATAAAGATAGGTCGAATTACTTTTTTGTTGTTCTCAACAGAACAAATTTTTGAATTTTTTCTAGAGAGAGGAGACCTCACCAAGATTTTGAGTCTTAGTTGATAGCTTTGCCTCCAGATAATGCAGATAAACGTTGCCCAAAATGAAATGAGGAATAATGTGAATGCCTGATATGTATGAGCAATCACATCATTGCTCCGATTCACGACATTGCCAGTAATATACATATATTGATATAGTAACGTGTAGAAAAGTAATTTCGTTCCGGAAAATGCCATCTATGTCTGAAAGTGTTATTCACGAATAGATAGGTACAAAATATGAAATAAAATTTTATATACAGCCAGCCGAAATAATTTCGAGTAGAAAATGTTGAAGTCCTATATATATATATATATATATATATATAAAATACTCAATAATTAATTCAATTAATATCTATAACTTATATTTAGCAGGGGACAACGGGGAGGGGTATAAGGGCGGATTCTGGGAGGAATGGGAAAATTTTCCTCAAATGCCAAAAAAGAAGAAATGACACAATATCCAGATAAAAACGGTTCAAATTTGTTGAAGAGCAAAAACAAACAGTCAACTCTTCAAAATTATTGGCATCCTCCCAAGAAAAAATATATTCTGGATCCGCCACTCAAGGGTATAGCTGCTCCTGCGTTAGCAGCGATATTAAAATTTGCATTTAGGGCTTCTCAACTCTATGGAAAAACCACTTCCATTTTTGAGTACCTAGCCAATTAGGTAGATCTATAAGTACTTCAATTGTTTAGGTTTTTAGGCGCTGCATGCTTAGATGTAGAAATTCCAACGAATGTGGTGTTTTCCTTTTTCCTTCTTTTTGCGGACACCATGTGGTCGACAAATCGACAATAAATAAACGATCATTTTAGGAAGACTGCAATTTCCGACGCCTCGTCGACGGGTGCGAAAAACAAGTTCGAGAGAAAAACAAAGTCAAACAGATGATAAAAAAACAAAAATAAAAAATAATTTTTTTTTAAACGACGATAATTAACAACGCGCTATAAATTAACGCACGTCCCAGTTTTTTTTCCCCAACTCACTCCCCCGAAAAATTATTTTCTTCCCTCAAAAACCTTTTCACTTCATCCACTTCGATTCTAAACCAAGGATACTCTTAAGAAGGAGGAGTGATAATGAAAGAAGGTGAGGTAAAGGTAAAGAAATATAAAGATACTAGAGATGCGAGAGCGAACGAGAGGATAAAAAAAAAGACAGAGCGAGAGAGAGGGATAGGGAGAGATGGAATGAGTGAGATTAACAGTTGTTTTGATGCGTTCATTCATAGATTCGGCAAAGTGGCGCTAGTCGTAATTTCATTTCTTGCGCAACATCTGCACAAAATCGTCGTATTGACGCCCCTGAAGGGGTTAATTAGGGGGTTGACGACACCCAGCGAACGTTTCACCCAAAACGTGCACGTTGACCAAATTATCGACTCGATTCGATGTCACCAAACGCGAAAAATTGATAAATTTCGTACCTTTTGGTGATTACCGAACGTAAGAAGAGGAACGAGAGAATTAAAAAAATAAAAAACTAAAATGAGAGAGAAAAAAAACGACACGATGGGGTCAACTTAGCAGCTGGCCGGATATGATGTCATAAGGTGTGGGCCGAAGGTGCGCCTCAGTCCAGGTCGGTCGCGTGCCCCTGAACCTCCTTCTCGTCTCCACTGGTGCTGCACATATAACAAAACTACTAATCCCTCCCCCGTTTGCCCTACACTCCGCCCCTGCCAATCTTCCGCGTACGGAGATATTATGCTAAAACGAAAGAAACAGAAGATACGAGAGAAAGGGAAGCTGCAACGCAGAGGAACGAGAAGCAAATGAGTGCGACGGAGGCAGAACGAGAGCGACAGAAGAAAGGAGAAGGGGGTCAGAGTGAGAAACTAGAATAATTTCATTAGATATGTGTACGTGTATTATAATAAAGAAACGAAAACAACTCTTCGGCCCGCCGTCATTAAAAACTGTATAATGTACAGGGTGCTCCGTAGATGATGGATGCACCGACCAATGATCAATACTCATTGGACAAACGAGTAGGTAACCCACAACATAACGTCAATGTGCGAGGTAAAATTCAGCCACTTTTTCATTTTGTGAGAAAATTTTCGTCTGAATATCGGATAGATTAGGACGGAGAAATGCGACCGATAAATAATTTGAGGGGGAAGGTTCACACGGACATTCAGTATCCATTTTTTCAACCGTGTTAATGACTCTTGATTTTATCTCATGTAAAGAACCCCTCACGAAAATGTGAGCGATGAAAAACGGGAGTACCCGTGGTTCTGCTAACCACAGCAGGTAAACAATAGGGGTGGTTGACAGGTCCAAAAAAATTATTTTCCTAACCAATTGTTTACAATCGTTTTAGCTATACCTAAATTCTTTAATTCTTTACTTCTAGATTAGAATGTTGACGTTTGGAAAATAAATTTACACAACTGAAAAGTGGATACGCATTGTGGCGAAGATAGTAATCTGATGAAAACGGAATACTAAATTAATAAAAATAAATATAATATATGTATTAATGATCTGGTAATGCGAAAATTTCGTCAAAAAAAATCTGACAAAATTCAAAAAAAAAAAATTAAAATGCGTTAAAAAGAGAAAAATAATCCGTTTAAAAATTTTCTAGTAGAATCTACTCAAATTAAAATTTAGAACGAATTAAAAAGAAATACAATAAAAAATGCGCTAAAAAGAGATAAATAATCCTTTTGAAATTTCTCCAGCAAGATATGTAGGTCTAGAAACAGGAATTATTGAAATCGTCGATTTTTTTTCTTCTTACCATGTAGGAACTAATATTTGATTTTACATGATGAACAACTGAGAACTAACTTTTAAAAGAACAGGTCCAATAAACTGCAACTTTTGAACTCAATTCCAGCTCTCAGAATAGAGGTTTATTAAAGCTCTCAGTTGTTGAAACATTCTCATTGATGAATTGACACTGAAATAAATCTTTTAGACAAAATCGAGGATAAACTTTCAAATAGAATATGTCCAGAACTGAAACCATTATTGAAAACTTTGTAACTTATTAAAGTTCTCAGTTTTTCAAGCTTTTCCATTGAAGAATTGACACTGAAATAAATTCCTTAAACTGAATTGAGAATAAATTTCAAACAGAACAGGTCCAGAATTGAAACTTTTGTTGAAAACTTGGTAACTTATGAAAGCTCTCAATTGTTCGAACTTTCCCATTGAAGAATTGACACTAACATAAATCTCTTCGACAGAACTGAAGAGTAAGTTTTGTTGAAAACTTTGTAACTCATGAATGCTCTCAGTTGCTCCAACTTTCACAATGAATAATTGAAACTGAAATA
This sequence comes from Ericerus pela, assembly GCA_011428145.1. Taxonomy (NCBI): domain Eukaryota; kingdom Metazoa; phylum Arthropoda; class Insecta; order Hemiptera; family Coccidae; genus Ericerus; species Ericerus pela. The sequence goes on along the minus strand of WOFM01000140.1, from coordinate 276,510 downwards.
AATCCCTTAAAGTTAGAATTGAGAACTAACTTTCAAACTGAACCAGTCAAGAACCAAAACTTGTTGAAAAATGTTTAACTCATTAAAGCTTTCAGTTTTTCAAGCTTTCCCATTGAAGAATTGACACCGAAATAATTCCCTTAAACAGAATTGAGAACTAACTTTCAACAAAACAGGTTCAGAACTGAAACTTTTGTAACTTATTAAAGCTCTCAGCTGTTGATGTTTTCTCATCTTGGAATTGACACTAAACCAAAACCGTAAAGTTGAACTGAGAACTTCTTTTAGAAAAACAGATTCCAAACTGTCACTTTTGAAATGAATTACAGCTCTCAGGAGACAGATTTCAAAATAAAACTTCAATTCTTTCGAATGTAAGAAAGATTTATAATGGGTAGCTTTTTAATTTCAAGTACGGCCTTTATACGTTGACATGATAATGTTAAAGCTTATTAGTCTCTAATGGAAGGGAAATGGAAGACTAAATACCACAACTGAAGATTGTCCAATGTGCAAACATGTACCCCTCTTCCACGCAACTATGTACCCCATCGCAAACATCCATCAAGTTGCGCGACGTCAGCAAAACTTTAAAGTCAAATTTTACCGAAAATTTTCCTTTTTTTTAAACCATCTACTAAGTCTTAAAACACACCATAATCCTAAATATGTAAGAAATTGATCAGCTAATTATGCTGTTAAACAGCCACAAAAAACGGTTTGTGAAAATTAGGTTTAAATTTTACTTTTGGTTCTCAAAATATCGCTGAAATTCTGTTCAGACAGTGTAATTAAATGTTATGAATTCAATTTTATTGGAGACTTGCAACAGTTTTTCATCAGTTCATCATTTGATACATTATACGTTAGAGGAAAATTTGGAACAGAATTCTGGAAGAAAGGCAGTCATACTAAACAAGGCAAAATATTTTAAATCAGCCCATAAACCTATCCAAATGGAATCTGAATAGAATTTACTCGTTCCTCGCCGCCAAACGTGTTGGGACTGGGTTAGGCAAATATCAATTATTACTCTACACATGAAATACTTATAGAATTTTTCTAAATTCCATGATATTATCAGGTCGCAGATTTTCGGGGGAAAGGCTTATGAATGTTTACTTGGAAGGAATACTGTTCTCAAAAAGCTGTTTTTACAGACACCACTAATTCATGTTTCCTCAAACTCTTAGCTAAGCATAATTAAACTTCTCGTTGTACTGAATGTTTCATCTAGATAAAATCGATTTCATGAATGATATGAAGTGGCTGATGCGAAATTTACCGAACATCTTGTAGTGATACTCGTAACATCCAGTTCTGGTTAACTGGTCTCTATCTACATATACTTAACCGTTTCCACTTCTTCTATCGCACTCTATACCATCTATGAAGAGATTTAGTTTTTTTTTTTTTTTTTCAGCACTCTTCACCTCCACCGCAATCTTTTTTTTTTTTTTTGGAAGATATATTTTATCGTATTTTTTTTGAATGGCCAATTTGAATATTTTTTATTTGCACAATGTTTCTGGTTGGTACTAACCTCACCATGCATACTGAACAAGTTAAATAATGCATTCAAATTTTTTTTTTTTTCAACCAGGGAGGGAGTTGGAGGAAAAAGAAGAAATGAATAAATTAAAAAAAAAAAGTCAAGTTTACGTGATAGATGTCTGTCGGATAAAACGATAATTATTTCGCGGTTTTGTCATTCGATGGCGCCTGTCGTAAGGGTTTTCGAAAATTTGTGAATACGCGGAGACATTTCCTTTTTTTTCTATCTCGCATTTTGAATCTGTTAGAAGCACTGTTTTGAAATCTGTCGCAGCTTTTTCATCATTTTTCGGGCCAATGACAGGCCATATGAGTCAGGGTGTGTGCTGTGTTATAACCCGTGAGCAGAAATTATTTGCATGCACAGTGTAAAATAATTATAAACTAATTATTGTAAAGGCTTAAATTAAACCATATATTCCTTTCCTTAGTTAGTCGATAAAATGATCACGACATTAAAATGAAGATATTTCGACGTAATGTGTCATATTATTATAAGTTCTGAACGATGATACAGAATGAGAAGAGAAATACTCACACGAAAAATTTGCAAGGTTTTTTTATTTCAGCAATGATTCCCGAAGAGAAATTTTTTCGAATTATGTTTAAGGAAAATAGAAGCTTGTCTTCTTCACTTACAAGGCGCCTCAAAATAGAATATTCATATGATGAAGCATTCACCTAACGAATACCTTCATTCTACACTGAATTATGCCACTTCAAACTCAACATTTCCCTTAAACTGTTGCAAACTGATGCATCTACTCTATCATAATTTATCATTTTAATTCATTTTTCATTTTTCAATAAATAATGCTTTTAAATTTCATATTGTCCATAAACTTACAGAAAATCAATGCGACCATCAAAATTCATAATTACTTTTCTCGAAACCGACTTTTTCTAGCGAGGCAAGCCTCGATAAAGTTTTTACTATTAATTTTTGTTTTTACGACGTTGCTCTTAAAAATACTGAACACCTGTACTTTTTTCTTAGTCGCCCTATTTTTCAGAAATTTTTTTCCTTGATTGTCTTTTCTTACTGATCTTCTAATTTCTACAAAATATTTGATTCACCCTTAAATATTGGGGTGCAATGACTGACGGCGTCATCTAAATCAAAGGGATACAATTTATTATGGATTTTCCAAAATTATTTTTGTCAACTTCCGAATATTATTTCTCCTTCGTTTTTTTGCTCATCAATCCGTTAATGGATTTTTAAGGTTGATGACCATTTTCTTGAACACCTGAAAGACATAAAAGTCTTCTTCTTTCTATTTTAAGAAATTTTCCCATCAAGTTCCTTCTGAAAATACAGCAAAAATCTCCCTATTTGCGAATTCTTACCGTTAATTATATAGTCATTCATCTCAGTTATCAGGAAAAAAATTGAAATATCAAAGACATTTTTGTAAATATGTATGTTTTCAAAATAATTCTCCTTTTAATGTTCATCTATTTTTGGTCCATTAAGAGCAGGTGAACCAGTTTCTTTGATGTTCCTCTGAAAATACCATCAAATTCTAATCCCTTTTAGACTTGACCTATACAATAATTTATTGTCTAACTAGTGCGAAGAGTAGGTAATTTTACGAAAGAGAAATTGCCTTTCCGCACTTGCTAGGCACTATACCTTTTTTAACAAGTGAAAGAAATGCCAGTTGAAACAATGTGAAAAGAAGAGGGGAAGAAATGAAAGAACTATACAAAACGGGAAAACACTCCGAGAAAAAAGTCAGAAAAACAAAAGAAACACTTGCGCAGCAAGCTTTACAAAAAAATCCAGATTTTTTTTATTTAAAAATATCACCAATGTTCTTCTAATAAAGTAATATATATATAAAATATATTTATATTTTTTACAAAAAATTACCAATATCCAAATAATACGATGCATGCGATAAAATATACTGATTAAGTATGATGTTTTCAAAATATGTCATGAATGTGTCAAAAATTATTATTTTTTTATGAAATGAAAAATTATTCAAAGTCCTAACAAGCACAATTTTATGAAATTATTCGACTGTTTTCTTTCCTGCAGTGACAAGAATTGTAGAGTATATAAGAAAAAAAAAACATATGAGAAAAAAATAAACAGCATTGCGAAACGAAGTATAGTGCAGTTGTCTATGTTCTGGTTCGAAAATATTAGTGGAGATTATAGTATCCGAGTTCAAATCTAGTGTACTGCAGAGTGTGGGGGGTGGGCGAAAGTTGAATTTTTTCTGAGATCGTGTTGATTTTAGGTTAAAACGAGTGGTTTTCTCGATTAAGGCAGAAAATTAATTTTTCAAAACGATTATCAAAAGGATAAAAGAGGGAAAATCACACTGAATAGCTAATAAGTTGGGAACAAATTGACCAATCAAAATCAAAATTGGTTAGTCTGGTCCTTGCATGAGAGGTAATGTTTGCGCCAAATTTCGTGACTGTTGAAGAGAATTACAACATGAAAAATTAGCACCACCAACAGCCTCAGGGAATGAAGCATTACACCAATAAGAACCAAATTTAGAATTATGTTAGGTATACTTCAAATCAATACATGTACCAAATTTTGTGACTATAGCTTGAAAATTACTTTTTTTAGAGCCACTAATCTGCTAAAACTGCAACAAAATCGCTTCTATCTGACGTACCGTAAAACCTATTCACACCTAAATTGATAGGTACTGTCCTTGACCTATAGCACATAAGTTTACAAAATTTCAGGCTTATCGATTAAAAATTGGGACCTGTACGATGTTCAATAAAAAAATGCATATAAACTGACTTACCGGATGGACTATGCTCCCGATCCATACCAAAAATAATATGGTTCTTTCTTAGGTGAATCCGAATAGGTGTTTCAAATTTCAAAACTATCCGATCAAAATTACGCCTGAAAATGGACTCAACGCAAAAGGGAGTACATAAAAAAAATGAATTTTCAGAAATAGTGCCAAAATGCTCAGAAAATCATGAAACGAAAAACGTACCCACTCCCACCCTTGGATCCACTCAGGCAATTTTAACAAGTAAATTTTCTTTTTAAATCTACTTAAAAGTCAATACATAATAGTTTGCAATTAACATAGGAAATAATGTACGGAATCTCTAGCTCTCCCCCTTAAGAAAACCGTTGATGTGGCACTGAATTTCCAGAATTTTCTGTCATTTGAAAGTGAAAAAAAATTTCAACTAGCTCTCGGAGCATAGTCATTAATGTTGCTGGCTCTTCAACTCAGGCGTCACAATTGTTCAAATCCCTTTTAGAGCAAAGAAATTTTCAGAAAAATTAAAAATAAAATAAATAAAGAAATTTATTTCTCCCAAATTTTAAGAAGGCGCAAAGTAAGTGAGAAATTGACGATACCGTGTGAAAAAATAGATTTCCTCACTGCTCTGGAATAAGCCACTTTACCATACGGTAAAAATGTCTCGAAAATTGAGCATTTCATGCACATGTTACAAAAACCCATTTTTCCGTCATTTTGTCACTTAATTCTGATGTTTTTTGAACGCACATCCACGTTGTTCAGTGTTGTAAAGTCAAATTCTAGTTGTAGAAAAATTCAAATACGTACTTGAAATCCTATAGCGATATCTTAAGAACTTAACGTAGGTACGAGTCCAGCCAAATTTTCACAGAACTGTTAGCTAACATATGTTAATGTTTCAGCAATATTTCAGCTCTCGATAAATTTATTTACTTTTCAACCTTTGAACTCTGAACATATCAGGCGTAAGTTAGACCACATCCTATACGCATAAAAACGCAAAAGCTCTATACTCTATTAAAAGGTAATTTAGGAGAACTTTATCTCATCAGTCAACTAGATAACATGGGTAATATGGCACGTACATTATCATTCGTATGTATGGTTTCTTCAGTTTAATAACGCATATTTCTCTCAAGTAATGTAGCGACTTAGATGTTGGCTTAGTAACTGGCTTATAAGGACTTAATTATTTTCTGTTAAAAATTTATTCAGCACCGAGTTCAACCTTCATGTGGTTATTTTCAGCAATTAAAGATACCTTTTTCTTTTCACAGACAGGTACTCCTAAATGCATACCACATTTGACCGTCCTCCAGATGCCACTGTGACCGATTTCTTTTTTCATCTTCTTACGTTTTTGTTTCAGTCTTAGTCACTCGCAGGACATTTGAAACTTTAACCTCAATATGATAATAGAATGAAAAAAAAAAACGATAGAAGCACAATCAGCTGATGAGAATAGAGATAAGATATTAACGAACAAACAATTTTATCGATTCCAACTCTCCAACGGCTAAGGCCAACTTTTTTTTGGAAGTAGGTATAAAAATAGATAGTCATAGACATAGAAAAATTCGAAAAATTAATAAAAAATGATAGAATTTGGAAACAATTTAAGTAGATATTCTACGAAGAAGGGTGACAGATTTTTTGCGAAAAAGGAAAATGTAATTAGGAGAAGACGAAACTGCCCTCAGAATTGTCTCCGTTGACACCTACACGCATTCCATCTAAATCTGAGAAAAACGGCTTTAATTAGCCTCCAAGTTTGAACCAAAGTTAAAATTTATATAATCGACCGGAATACGAGACCCATTTCTATCGAGACTCGCTACAGCCTACGCAGAAACGAGATTTTCATCCCTTTTATCGAATTTCTGTAATAATACGTCAGAAAAAACGAAAAAAACTGTCCAACTTTTGACGATAGCAAAGAGCGCTGTACTTTTATCAGTCATAAGAATCATCATTTGCTCATATAAATTAACCCATCACTATTATGGGTCAAAGGTGACTCTTGAACCGAACCTTAGAAAGTGAAAATTAAAGTTTAAACTTAATTTGACCATTTTCCAAACCATTTTTGGGGTTAATCTAGTCACAAAGTAAAAATTAAGTTGTTTACGCTCAACTTGGCTTCGACGAAGATTTAAATAAGTTGAATAAATACCGATATGGACCCATTTAATAGAAAGCATACACAATTACATTACATATTTGTGTGTTCATTTCGTTAAAGTCTAAAATACCAGTTAGACCATAAAAATCAAGTCTCGTTTGTAGGCGACATATAAGATGAAAAAAAAAAATAATAATAATAAATAGACAACCAACATTAAAAACATGCAGTTTTGCATTCATAATTATTATTTTCGAATAAATGAACACCAATTTGGCACTCCCCAAAGAAAATAAGATTATTGAAAGAAGGAAAAAAACTGACTGTGAAATGGTTTTAGTTGTTTTTGTTTTCTTTTTCTTTTTTATGCAGGTAACGACTGATGCTGTTAAATATGAATGTAAAAGATTTGAATAATCATGCAGGACGACTTCTCCAACTGACTCATTGCCATCGTTTTCTTTCCACAAAACACCGGTTTTCACTTATCGTACTCGCTTAGTTAATTTTAAAATAAAAATAAGTAATGTCCGAATAAGATTCCAAAATAATTTACACAATAACTTATATTAAGTTTTGTTAGGAAGTTTATCTACTCGTTTATATTGGGCTAATATCTCATCCGGCATATATACTGTCTATAAATATTTTTTCCTCATCTTACAGCCTAAATCAATTTACTCGTACATGTTTTAGGTTTATTTATTTATTTTTTTTTTTGGACCTACATCACAATTTAGTTTGAAACAGCTCTCCTCCCTCACGAGGTTATTATTTCATAAAAAATATGACTATCAGAAATGAAAGTGAAAAAATTTTTTCGTTAGCAGTATGCCGCCATTCCCTGAACCCTGGGTCGACTTTCGTACGATAATTTATACTTGATAATGCTGGAAATGATGGCATTTATTCGCAAATATTAAATTTCCCGTACATTTGGACGAGTAATAAGTGCATTAAAAATATTTCATACCGAATTGACGACGATTTACAACGTGGATTAATGTATAGTCTACTCATATAAAGTATTCATAAATGTATACTAGTATACATATTTTTTTATGATAAACATAAATTACATAGATATTAGAATATTGTACTACTGCAACGTGAATGGTGAAAGGCAGGTAAACAACAAGAGTGATTGACGATTTATTTGACGTACGTCAAATGCAATTTGCTTCGTAATCCATGGGGATACGTTTTAAAATATTTGTCCGAGAAATACATCAATGGTACATTTAATACGCGTTATAAATGAATTTACAATAGGTATATGTTACTACAGGTAATACGATCAGTATCGTACTGGTTATGAAAATATGTTTAATATGCTGTTAAATGCCATCTATTTATACAGATTTAACAAGAAATTAGTCATAATTCCAAAAGATTTACGATACGAGCTGAATTTATGAGTAAAGTGAAAATATCAACGACTTCCTGGATCATGAAAAGTGTCAAAGTCCAACATAAATTAATAATGTTTTTCAAAAAAAAAGAACCGACTTCAAAAACAAACAATAAAAAATGCGCTAAAATAAAGGAAATAAAACTTTTAAAATTTCTCTAGCAAGACGTAGGTCTAGTGTCTGGAATTATTGAAATCGGTACACTTTTTTTTATCATCATGTAGTCTTTACTACGTCAATTCTTTCAATTAATATGACAAAACTTTTCAATTAGCATCGACTTCAATAATTCTAATCCCTGGACCTCGCATCTTGCAAGAAAAATTTTAAAAGCATTATTTTCCTCTTTTTGGCTAATATTTTATTGTTTTTTTTTTTTAAATCTGTTATATTTTTTGAAAAAGGTTATTAATTTACCATAGAATTTTTTCGTTTTATTTTAACTCCAGCAGATTTTCTTGGAGAAATTTTAAAAGAATTACTTTTTCCTTTTAGAACATTTTTATTCATTTTTTGTTTTTTGAAGTTGCGGTTAGTAGATTTTTCGACGAAAACATTTTTTTCAATGATTTTTTTGTGTTTAGCGCTAGCGGCAATATCACTTTGAAACTAACAGTACAGATTAATGTACTTGTAGGGTGAAAAAATAAAGAAGATACATATACACGTACTAACTGCTGGCTGTTAGTGATGCAGATAATTCCAATATTGATTATTCCACTTGCTAAGAGTAGTTAGCTTCTTTATAAGTTTAGGTGTTCAGGCGGTACGGGGATTCGAACCCGCGGCCGAACACCTAAAAACCTCCCTCGCTCACCGTCACAAAAGGCAGCACCGTACTCACTCGGCCACGGTGCCGGGTGACGATGACCGAGGGAGTGAGTATAGTTTATGTGCCGACGTATAGTGCGGCGGCCGCCACACCACTCCCCCCCAGTATAGCGGAGCGTAATACAAATTTCCATAAGGAGGCGCCTAGGTAGGAGCGTACACCGGAACGTGGCGATGCCCCCCCGTACATCACCGCTCCGTGGCATACGCCCACCAGCGCCATCACGCAGAGAACCGGCAGTGTGACGCACCACAGTACAGTCGGTAGTTCGCCTAGTGTCCGAGAGATGGCGTGAATATTCCATCTCCCGGATCACGTCGGGGTCACCACTTTAGGTGTTCAGGCGGTACGGGGATTCGAACCCGTACCGGCCGAACACCTAAAAACCTCCCTCGCTCACCGTCACAAAAGGCAGCACCGTACTCACTCGGCCACGGTGCCGGGTGACAATGACCGAGGGAGTGAGTATAGTTTATGTGCCGACGTATAGTGCGGCGGCCGCCACAATAAGCATAGAATACCTCAGTGCTTATTCTAACGATTTTTCGAAGCTGTACAAATTGAAAATTTTTGAAGCTAGAAGCTATGTCTTAAACCCCCTTCCCCTCCAAAAAACAATTGGATGAATCACAATAACTGTTCAAAACTTGTCAAAACTATTGCTGACAAGTTTAGAATTGTCAACTATTATTCAAACTAATGGTCAAAGGCCAAATACATACATTTGAAATTCAAATTTTGGGTTTAACAAGAATTGGAAAATGAAGATGGTAACTGAAGATAGCTTCAGTTCAATTTTTCAGAGCTGCAAAATATGTGTGCAGCTGCACATTAGAATAAGTGCTGGAATACCTCCCAATTAGAATACATCTCTCTTCCACTCTTGCTTATAAAATACCAATACGATTGCATAATATGGTAGAGATATTTTTGGCAAATGTTTTCAGGTAAGTTTATTTGTCATCACAAAGGAGATTAGTATCGTGGGTGGGAACATCCACAATCTCCTGCGCGCCTGGCGGGCGTAAAGGGAACTCGCCTACTGAAGAAATATAGGTAGGCGAGTGACTGGGCTGAGGAGGTTGCCGCAGTTGTTACGGATCTAGTGAGCGAGATAGGTGTGTGACAACATATATTTTCATGTCCCTTGAACATTAAACCACATTAAATATAAGTGCCAAACAACTGTAGTGTCTCTGCCACTACATGGTAGCGAGAGCATCGGGGTTTTCTCGGAGAAACAGATACTTTTTAAGCATCTGCTTCACATAAAGAAACTCTTAAGTCAGAAATATGGGTATTTTCAATTTCGTTTCGATGTTGAATGAAAACTGACTCTAGATAGAATCAGTTCTCACTGCTACAAAATGCTTCCACTGGCAATTTAAGTCAATATCTGTAATGGAAATTGATTTAACGGCACTTAGCGTTTGAAGTTGATTTAGCCTCAAATGCCTAACTAATTTGCACTCGAAACTGATGGTGGCTTCGAGCACAATTAAGCATATAATTATGTACTAGAAACTGACGGTGGCTTCGAGCACATGAGTGTAACCACTAAATATGCGAAAAAACATTTTTTCTTTGCGTTTGAAACTTTAATTAGGCTCGAATACATACCTACATTGTCCAGGAAAAATTTTTTTTCTAGACAAAATGTTTCTGTTTATAGTCAAAAGCTAATAATTAACATTTGACTATCCACAAGTACATGGTCTTCATCTGCGTTTAGGATCTTGTACAAGTTACCTAAGAATGCGACACAAAATGCATCGTATTCTCGTAACAAGTAAATGCATTCTAATTTACGGCTAAATTTAAATACAACAAAAGATGAATTTGAGACTATACCCGGCCTTAAATACACGTCAAAAAGCTTAGGCCTATGCATTTCTTCTTTCTCCAATGAAGAAAGAAAAAACCTATATAGAGTAAAATCTTGGCCGACAAAACCTAGGGAAAATATTCCCAAGCAATATATGTATATGTGAATCTATGATAAGCCTCACATATAATAAACAAAAGAGTATATGAATCAAATGGATTCGATTCCATTCGACTCTCACTCTTCAAAAAAAAATATATTTTTTTATTATATTTTTTTTCCATATTCTTGTTTATTCATCGGAAGATTTCGACGTAATTATTATATCAAAAACTAAAATAATCTTTGAATAAACAAAAATATAAAAGAATACGGCAAGTTCTCTACAACATGTCGCGTTCCCTTTATTCTATCAAGGCTAAAAATTATTCTCACAAAAAATTTTTAGCCACCCCCAGCAAAAAATTCATCAAAATCTTTATGAAGAATTTGATATAAAATCAAGGTCATCACATCTGGATAGGCCATCTTGCATAACACCTACCCTACGTCAACGGCCATTATTACATATTCTTCGAAAAAAGAACATTAAAAAAATGGTCGACGTAAGGCTGTATGCAATTAAGGCTGTCAATCCCTAAAACAGAGATTGGCACCCCATGGAGATGAAGCGATACCAATATGCTTTGCCTCAATAAACTTCATAAATGTCGACAAAAAACTATTACGTATTTTGTCAACACGCGAGTCTGGAAAGACGAGCAAAAAATCTAAATAGGCAATAGCTCGCGTAACCTTTTTTGTCTTACACACATTTGGATGTAAGACAATCTTATCGCGAAGATAAAGTTGTGTGTGTATTGCTGGTCAACACACACACACACGGCGATGTTTTTTCTTTTGAATTCTGGAAAAAACATCGCACATACACACGCACACTCAGACAATAGTCCTTCCATTCCAGTCAAGGAATGAAAGAACGTCTGAATCAATCATGTGATCGACAAAAGCACCAATTGGATCTCAAAAATGATATTCACTATCTTGTTGAACTGTCATTCTAGCAACATCGCCATGTTCTGTCGATTTCATTACAAACTCCTCTTGTGCGTTTTAAGTGTATTAGGTTGTCTTTTAGCGTTTCTCTTAGTGCGTTTTGTTATTTTTCATGCAATTGTTTCGGCATTGTTAAACTTTTCGAACAAATTAACGAAACAATCGCGTATTTTTGGGCAGGAACCTCCTGCAGATTCTCGTCCACATTGGTGTTTCAACTCCTACTTCAAAAAGTTGAAGTCGAAGAAGAGTTTTGGAGTTTTTTGCCAACAAGAATTGGCAGAAGTACCAGTAACACGAAAGGGGTTTTACTGGTCCTCGCTCTTTTTGAAACACAAATTTGTCAGCAATAAATGGTAAGTCAAAACCTAACAACATCCATTAATTTTTGTGACATTATGGGTATGAAAATTACTTGTAACTTTCTCACCACGCGCTTCGTCAACTTTGTTAGGATACCGTTTTAGTATGCTTTGATCTCTTAGTACTTCAAAACATCAACGGCGGAATGCATTATTTTTGGTAGATCAAAACACTTAAACGTGTTCGGACCTACTTGTGGGATCCAATTATTCCAATAGTTGAAACCCATTTTTGAAATACTTCATTGGAATTACGAAGCCAAATGCATTCCCCCGATTCTACATGCTGACTACGAATAAAAATCATCAAAAAATTTGTAAAGTGACCCCAAAAACATCGATGTCTTTGGAGCCTAGCATCATGCAACTTTACGTCAGGCAAACTCCAAATCTTCGATGCCATTTCGAGTGAAATAATTTTTAATGTGTAATTATATTTCATTTTCAAATCCAATAGTTGAATTTGAAAAAAGGCATGCGTAACCCGCGATGAAAAAACTCCATTGCATTTACGGGTCCTGCCCAATTTTTCAAAATCCAATTTGGACTTTGAAAAAATGCCAGAAAATTTTGTATTTCTATTTAATTTTTTTTTCAAATGTAATTTTTAGATTTGAAAAAGGCGTGCGTGACCTGCGATAAATACCGTTCATTGCGCCCACGGGTCGCCCAACTTTTCAAAATTTGTTTTGGACTTTGAAAATTTCTTCTTTTTTAATTATTTTTTCAAATGCAAATTTTGTTGGACCACAAGTCAGAAGATGGGACCCACATGTGGATCTCAACTTCAGAGGAAATAAACTTTGTTTTATTATACTTATTTTAGATTTGTGGCCCAGATTATAATTGGTAGTAACTTGTACCATATATGTATATATTTTTTTGTAAATAAATATAATTTGTGTACTTGTGTGTGTCTGCCAAGTAATCTCTTTTTGTACAGATCTTGTAGGGACGAGTGAATCCCCGAGGATTCACAATGGACACCGTCCCCAGTATCGTGGGTGGGAACATCCACAATCTCCTGCACACCTGGCGGGTGTAAAGGGAACCCGCCTACTGAAGAAATGTAGGTAGGCGAGTGACTAGGCTGAGGAGGTTGCTGCAGTTGTTATAGATCTAGTGAGCGAGATAGGTGTGTGACAACGTATATTTTCATGTCCCTTGGACGTTCAACCACATTAAATATAAGTGCCAAACAACTGTAGTGTCTCTGCCACTACAATTAGTGTGTGTGTTTTCATAATTTTCAAATTTTTATTTACCCCATTCTCCTTTTTTTCTTTTACCTCACCTCAACTGACCACCTACTAAACAAAAAAATTATAATAAAAGCAATTTACCTCCTCTGCTCTAACTACTGACTTTATAAGAGAAAATTTATAAAAAAATTTTGTCTTGTTTGGGAATCAAACCCAAAACCTCCCACATGGAGGCACACACTGAGACTACATGCTGCAGAAGCTGATTCGAGATAACAAATCATTTATGTCCCACTTAGAAGTTAAATAACTATTTTTTTATCTATAAAATATATATCTCATTTTTCTCACAATATAGTACGGGTAGGTATAATAAGTAGGTAGGCATTGATTTTAAAATTTGTAACTTTTTTCAGCCCCATACTTCAAGAAGGGGCCATGAAATTTTGAGGGTATACTTATGTCAATAAGTACAATACATTTTTGTGAAAAAAATTCTTAATAACAGTTTTTGGTGGTAAGGTGGGTCAACATCCACAACTTCAACCTCGGGGAGATACGGACCTCGTACTTGACTTCAAACCTTCCTTAGAATAACACAAATAAGTCTTGCTATTTTCAGCTTGATCAGTGGAGCGGTTCTGAAATGATAGGCATACAGACAGACAGACAAACATTCACACATTAATTTATATTATATATATATATTATATATATATATATAATATATATATATAATATATATATATATAATATAGTAAACACCAGTGGGCGGATGGATTAAAATTCATTCAAAATTACGTAATTCTTCTAATTATAGCATCAGAATAATAAAACAGGTAGGTACAAATTTATACGTAAATAATTTATCCAAATAATTTTTAAATTCTACTCAATTTTTCGATCAACCAACGAACTTCCTTTCGACATTTCAGATCTGTTTTAACAAATTCATGGCCTGCACTATCTACCTTATAAGACTGTATGTGTTGACAACTGGAACAGGTAACGACTCATAGATTACCGTATTCAGACTTTTTTTTTTTTGCAAACCACCTGTTTTCATTCGACTTTCGTTTTTCAATATTCAGCTGTTACCTATGTTTGAATTTTTTATGTTGTTTTCGCATGAGTAGCCTTGAAATAAATTTTTGTGAATGAAAGGAAGCAACAAATAATAAGACACGGAGTTTTTTTCTCCTCCATTTAGTGTCACTACACGGTAAAACCCAGAATGAAATGTTGACGAATATTTTATGTCGGTCACCATTAGCATGGATGGAGAAATTCTTACAAATTAGGTTATAAGTTTTTTGATAGGCTAATATATTTGTATTTTTTAAAAATTCGAAACGCAGAAATTGAGGGACTGAACTGAAAAATTTTCAAAGACTAAAAATGTATTTGAAAATTTAGAGACAAAACATTTGCGTAAGATCACTGCGTTGAAGTAATGGAGAGAATGTGTATGAAAAAGATACCGAGTTTTAGAGTCAATAAATCCAGCTCCTAGTATCATCACCGTTTCTCTAGAACTGCCCCATAAAAAATAGGTGCATACTCACCGAAATACATTCTATCAACTTGAGCATATTATTATGTAATTAATAGTTGACTGCATCAGAAATGAATCTGTCAAACACAGATGCTAACAGGACAAGGTGCATGAATCGAGAGACGAATTTAATGTAAAAGTCTTCAGAGTAAAAATGTTCTAGGCTTCTATGACCCGTATCTGAGTTCTCGGTTTTTTCAAAATAAATAATCATAAACTGGTATCTATAGCTGTGGAATAACCTAAGCAAAACATTCTTCGAGAAAAAATACCATTTATAAATAGGCATAAAAAATATCTACCTACTATAAGAACAGAAATAAAAAAGAAATACCACATAGCCTACAGGAAACGTCATATGAAAGAAATGGAGCGATATTCTTACTTCAATATAGAACCCATCATTTTCACCACTCTATGATACTGGTCAACATTATTAATTTTTTCTGCGAAAACAAAACTATAAAATTTGCAGCTGCTTTTTTTTTTTTGTTACATAAATAATCTGACAAACAATAATAGAAAATTATGTAAAAGGCGAAATTATTCGTTTGGAGAAAAAAATTTGACATTTATATTCACTAGGAAAATATTTCTTCAAATACTAATTGTTTAATTTAGTAAGCTTATTCCCTGTTTTAGGCTAAATATTTCTGCCTTAGGATTGTAAATTATGTATTTAAATGATTGTACATGGGCAAAGATAACTAAATCAACTATTCAGTTGAATAGGAGAGGGTTGTACACAGTGGGATATCTTTTGCTTTTGTGGCTGTAACTTTCCAAATTTTAGTTGTTTCAAAATTTCAAATATACTTTGGAAAAAGCTCATCTTTCTGCATCGATCAAGCTGCTTGACACCCACAATGTATTAGGTAATAATTATTAGAGACAAGATTTAAGAAAAGTCAAACATCGTTCCACTACCCGTACCATAAATTAATTAAAAATTATGCTGAAATTGAGAAAAATAATTAATGGTACGTTAATGAGTTTCTATTTTTGAGAAATCATAATTCAAATGTAAGAATTCAAATGTTTTTCATTAAATTAATAGAATTACCAAATTAATAAATTAAAGAAAAAATAATAATTTAAAAATATTCAAATAAAATTTAAAACTGTATACTAAATTATTAAAATAAATACTGGAATCATAATTTACTAAATAACTCCAGAAAACTTTAAAAATACCAAAAAAGTTTTGTTCCATTGTGTACAAAACTTTGTCATTCCACTGTGTACCCATACAAGTATTTTCATACAGCCAATTTTCGGAATACTCGGTATCATTATTTTGGGCTGAAATTGTACATGTACAAAGAAGATGTATCAATTAAAGATAATTATATGATGACTTGTCAATGGAAAGCAAATAATCGATCATTGGTCGCCTCAATATGCCAAGTCCCTCGTGAGTAGAAGTAGTACGTTGGTATTGTCAGATGTTTACAGAAAACATATTTTTTGGTAGGATATACAATCAGATTATGTTGTTTATATGTTTATAGGTTTTATTGTTTTTGCTACCATCCATATTCAAAAACAAATGGATGAAAGGGCGATATATACATTTATATATACACACATATAAAATAAAAAAAATTAGGTCAAAATGAAGAAATGGAACCAATCGTTTTCTTTTCTCATGAAATGGATAACTTTCATCATCCCCACCCCTAACCTTTAAGTGAGGTCAATTTTAATACCCTGTTTCCAAGCAAACTGGGTAAAAACACGTAGCGCAGCTGGTTCAGCATGAAGCTATTAAACCATTGGCTGGTGTTCAAATACGAGCAAAGAAGTTGGGAGGGAGGATGGATAAAAAATTGAATTTTTGAGGGCAATATGATTTTTTATGCTGAAACGAGTTTTTTTACGATCAAACTTGATCAATTAATTTTTCAAGGCTATTATATCTGAAGGGAAAAAGAGAGGAAATAAACTAAATTGCTTATAATTTGAAAACAGATTGAACAATAGAAACCACAATTGGTAGGTCTAATAATTGTATCAGAGGTAATGTTCGTATCAAATTTCGTGAGTATTGGACAAGAATTGCAACTTCAATTGAGTTTAGCCCCTTCAATAGTATCAGGATTAGAGACAGAACATTTCGAAGAGTTTTGATACTGATATTTAAAAACTATCGATATTATTGATAAATTCGATAGTTTGCCGTCCTCATTACTTTCGATTTGAAACATATTAAAAACAGCTAAGAAAAAGTTATTTTGTTCTGTTACCGACAGAGTAAAAAAAATCGAATCGAAAATTTGTTTGAAATATCATGTTAACTGTCACAAAAAAAACTACAGAAAGAAAAAATTCTGCATCGATAATTATCTATATTAAAAATAATATCGATAGTATCGATAGTTTTTGAAATTGTGCCTCCTCTAACCAGGGCATAAACCATAAAGCCAATCAGAACCAAATTTGCAAGCATGTTAAAATACCTCTAAGCGAACGTCTATCTCAAATTTTGTGACTACTGCTTAAAAATTACTCATTTTAGAACTAATAAACTGCCAAGAATGAAACCTAATTGCACCTACCAGACTTTCCATAAAACCAATCCGCATCAAATTCTTGTTCTTGACTTAGTACTAATGTTTGATCCAAATTTTGTTTATATCGAACGGAAATTACGTCCTGTACTGGGTTAACAAGAATTGTAAATAGGTATATACATAGGAACATACATACATATACACACATACATTACATACATGAATTTTCAAAAATCATGCCAAAATTTTCCTTGGGTCGTGAAAAGGAAAACGTACTTACCCCCACCCCTGGGTCCTTCCATGAGCACGAAATTAATAAACAGGTTTTCGTAAAAAAAAAAAAAAAAAATCCATTTAAAAACCTGCTAAAAAAGGGAGCAATTGAAGAAGAAATAAGCAGGGAGCATACGAAAATATCTAAAATAATAACATTATAATTCAACTTCGATATGATTAGGTTTTATATCGATTTCTGATAGGTATTTAAATTCAAACTAAACCAACACCTTTGGTTAATAAAAATATTAACATCAATTGTATTTATAATCCTTCACCGTCTTTAACCGACTTTGAAGAGTTTAAAAATGTAGGCAAAATTTTGGATTTCAAAAAGAAATAGAATAACAATAAAAAAATAAAAAAATCTGATTAGGTTGCCAATATCTATGTAACCAATTAAAATTGGGGTTACAAAAAAACATCTAAAGGTTTCTTATGTATATTTCTGTGAATATTAATGTCGTTACGAAATCTGGCGCCAGCAGGTATTCGCAGACGAGGAAACCACGTGATTTGTTTTACGACGTTTTAATAGAGGTAAATAAATTAAGATGATAAAATTAAAAGGAGGAAAAAAAAACACAATCTACACTTCTTTGATACGCCGTTTATATAAAGTGGTTGCTAAAACTATTAATGAAATAACACTGCAGAAAACAAAAACACAAACATACAGGTTAGGTTGGTTGCATACTCAATTTAAATTTTATGTTTCAAAAACAAGGAAGGTACCTAGTTACATACTATTACTACCTACATATTATACTCACATACCTTTATCACACCTCGCTCAATGCATGCAGAGTCATATGTAGAGGTAAGATTTGAAATTTTAATTAAATAAAAATATATAATGAATTTACAACTTTTTTACGTACCTCAAGAGAATAAAAAAAATGAAAATTAAATCATTTCACGTGAACAAGAAAGACAAATATAATTTAAAAATGAAAAAGGTTGGAAAGACTTGATCTATAAAAAAGGTTTGATGGCTGAAATATGGTTAGGCAGATCAACTGAATGAGTGATAATAATTCTCTACCTCCATGTAATGAACTTCCACCGAGGGAAGAGAATGGAGGAAGCGAAGGAGACTCAAAAATGTGACTAATTGCAATTCTTCAATTTTCCTCAATAACTTAGAAGCACACAATAAAAATACTTCAGTATGAAAATTATGTAAAAAAAAAAAAATCGACAAACTATGGCAAACGGTATACCCGCAAGTTTGAACAGCCAAAAACTAGTGCTCGTAAATATATCACTAAAAACTGATACATTCCCAAAGATATATCATGAAATATTAATACGAAAAAATATCAAACTTTAAAATAGATATCGATAAGTATATTTATATGATAAAATATCGATATTTGCCATAACTACGAAGAACAAGGTTCAGCACGCCCTCTCCCAATTGCTCAATATTTATGTCATAGTAAAAAAAAAAAAAATTTATCAAGTCCTCGAAGAATGATTTGACTACTTTCTTCATGGTTTAATTGGTTTTTGTAGGTATATGACTTTATCCAACTTGCTCCCAATTTCAATTTCAGGAAGTATTCAACGTCGCCACTAAATCGCAAGGAACGCTATCCCTGGGTTAGGTTATGTTTTTCCGCATGAGTACGCTAGGTTTGACTTCACATCTTCACAGTTTTACACTTAAATTAACAATCGTAAATGTTTCTGACAATGTTTTTATTTTAAAGTGCAATAAAAATTAAATAAGAGGTTTAAAAAATAGTAAGATTATAAAAATTCATGCATGAAAAGGTTTCCCAAAAAAGGAAAAAAGGGGCTTCGACCTCGGTAACCACGAGGCTAGAGCCCCCCAAAAAGATGATGAGGGAGCAAGCTTGATTCCTATTTGCCGACAAAATCTAGACTTTTCCTCCGGCATGGATTCCTTCTCTAATTTTCAAAGCACAGGGAATATCAAATTCCTCCATGCTAACAAAACCAGAGTTTAAAACACCATATATTCCCCAATCCCACTCCCATGCTTATGCTCCAACGAAATACAACAGTCCACAGAAACATTGGGGTAAGCAGAATTACACCAATTACCAGGTCAAGTTGGACGCACGAAAGCAATCATATGAGTGTATCAGGGCAACAGTTGACAATGCTTTGGCAAAATGGAAGGATGACCAAAAACAACAGCACTAAACTCAAAAAGTCCCCCTAGCTGCGCAAACTTTTCATTTTTGTGGCAAAAAAACTGGGGAGAGTAGCTGTGGGGACTTGACTCATATGATGTTTTAAGGGCTCATACCACTCGACAACAGTTGCAGCTGAAAGGCTGGCTCATGATTCGTCTCTATGATATTAAACCACACACAAACATTCTAACATAATTACATGTAATTACTTGCGAGTAATGTATGAAAACCAAACTGTGACTAATCATACAATTAGGATGATGTCACAATTCAGTACATGAACCTGTCCACTGTTCCTTATTATGATATGAAATGAGGCACTTCCATTGTACACAAATCTACACATTTGTTACATATGTGTGTTTGTATGCATGTAAAGAGCTCCTATATAAACCACTTAATCCAGCTATAAAATTGCCAGTGTTTGTTCAAGTTTGGCTCTCCCATATGTTGTACATATCCAGTGGTGGAACACGTAAATAATCTGTTGATTACCTTTTTGCTTGAAAATTTTTAAAGTAATTTTTCTTTCATTAGGGTGTTGGTGTTTGCATGTGAATACGAAGTGAATTTCTCTGAATGGAGATTTCTTCCACTGTATTTTGGTTATGTTTTTCCCAAATGAAAAATGAACTAATTTTTTCATAAATTCACGGTAAATTCTCCATAAAAGTTTTTAAATAAGTAATTCTTCTTTTAAACTTTTTTAATCGGGACATCCCTGCTTCCCTAGATGTATAGAGGATCCGTCACTGGTAATTTTATTGTGGATTGATCTACATATTTTGTGATTCAGAATACATTCCACATCAAACTTTGTATCCATAGAAATAGTCTAATGTCATTATCATGTAACCATGAAACATGGAGAGGGACTCAATTGTAAGAGCTTACAAAGAATTAATTTGTAATAAAAAAAGTTATGAAAAGTAATTAACATTTCTGTCACATCATATAATCAAAGTAGATATCCATCACATTAAGATTTTTATTAACAAGGTATACAAATGAAAAATTGGTCTGTATCATTTTATTTACAAGCAAAAAATCAATATTTTTCTGACAACCTTATCACTGGAAATAAATACCACATTATTCTCGGTTCATCACGTATATATCACCACATGAGCAGGTTTGCAAAACAATCATGACTTGAGCATGAATATGTACGACTCAAAATTGTTGAAAACAAAGATAAAAATGCTATTTTGTTTTTAAGTTTGAAAATTTTTGTTAGTTTTGTTGATAATTTAGAATTTGGATTCTCTGACATTTGTTGAATCATTTACTTTAATGGCAGGGTTTTTAAAATCAAATTGAAGATCGTTTCAAATGTTGAGGGACTAGAAAAAAAATTTTATTTATCCAAAAAATACCAAAACTGGAATAAATGCCAAAAATCATGTAATTGCAAAAAAATTGTCAAAAACCCCTATTTTTCAAGAAAGATAATAGAATTGGAGAAAAATTGAAATTTTATATTTTTTAGTGATATTTCCTTTGTCTATAGGAGAGTAAAACTAAAATCGCAGGGAGCTGAATTGACGCAAGACGTCCATCCTGTTAATGAATGAAAGATGATTTTCTAAGCAATCCAAAAGTATTTACCGGTAATTGAATTTTCTTTTTGTTGATTAGAGCAATTTGAATGCAGAAGTTGAAGCAAGAAAAAAGTTTTAAGAAAAAGCTCAATGACTTATGAAATAATGAATCTATTGCTCTGGGAATGAACTAATTGAATTTTTTGTTAAAAAATTCAACATTTTCATATAGAAAAATGAAGAATTGGAGAAAAAATTGAAATTTGAGGTTTTTTGATTCTTTTTTATTGTCTAAATGTTTTATTTTTACTTTCGCAGAATAATATGGAAAATACAGTTTTCATTGGCGAATTTTAACCTTAGTAACGTCGAAAAACTCTAGCATAGCAAACCTCGCTAAAGTAAGGAAGTTTTCAAGAAAAAAGAATTGTGAATTTTAATGTTTACATTAATTGTCTGAAAATTCATATGAGTAATTGTTTTGATTGAATAAAATTTGTTAGCTGCTGAAAAAATATTAGATAAAGTGAAATTTAAAGAATTATTTTTTGAAACTAAAAATTAATTAAGGTCATAAAGTATGAAAAAAAATCAAATAATTTGAAATAAAATCAAAGAAATGCAATAAAGTTGTGGGTGTGTGTATAGATGTATACCATGCACCACACAAATACCAATGAAGGCGTATGCGTGTTCTACGGTGTTAGTGTGTGTGAGCCTAGCACAGTAAACAATTTAGCCATGTAGATGAAATACATGGCCGTGAGTGCAAAAAGGTAGTTTGTGGATATAATCCACTGGCCCACTAGTGTGTAGTACACACTTGTTCGTCATCAACCACCCTTTGCCACAGAAGTTATAAAATGGAAAAAGTAGGTTTCAAAAAATATAAAATTAAACATAGACAATAAAAAGTTATTAATAAATCGAAATAAATATTTTTTCCATCATAGATGTAGGTAGATGCTACCTACACGGGTTCAGTGAACCCAAAGGAAAGGTGCGGTTTACATGCGGGTGACCAAATTTAAGGCATCAGCAGGTGTATTTAATTCTCCTTTTAGATATCTGATGTCTGTTGTGAATTGGCTTATGAATTCTAAATGTCTTATTTGCCTTGGCGATGCATGTACTGCTCTCTGCTGGAATGCATGTGTGATTGGTAGGTGGTCTGTGTACACAGTAAAGGTTCTACCTTCTACATTATGCCGAAAGTGTCTGATAGCAGCATTTATTGCCAATAACTCTCTGTCGTACGTGCTATAATTTTTCTCAGCTGTTGATAGTTTCCTCGAGAAAAATGCTAAAGGTTGGTTTTGGTCATTTTTGATTTGGTACAATGTTGCACCAATTGCAAAGTCTGATGCTTCTATTGCTATGCATAATGTCAGACTGTCATCTGGATGAGCTAATAATGTTGCGTTAGCCAGCATATTTTTTACTTTTTCAAATGCTGTATTGGCTTCTTCTGTCCATATGACTGGAGTTTTGTCTTGTTTTTTATTTGCTTTAATTAAATCGAATAATTTGCCTTGTTTGGCTGCTGCGTTTTTTATGCAACGTCGATAAAAATTTGTCATCCCTAGAAATTGTCTTAGTTCGGCGACTGTATTTGGTTTAGGAAATTTTAATATTGGCTCAACCCGGACTTTTTGAGGGGCAATTCCGGCATAAGTAATGTTGTACCCGAGAAAATCAATATTTGGTTTTGCATATTCGCATTTACCAGGATTGATTGTTAAACCGGCAGCGTGCAGACGCTGTAGGATGGTTCTCACTATTTTCTCGTGTTTTTAATGCCTCTGCTGGAGCATATGCAAATATCATCTATGTATGCGTAAGCATATGGTATGTCTCTCAATACACCATTTATGAATCGCTAGAATGTTTGTGCAGAATTTCTTAATCCAAATGGCATTTAAAGGTATTCGAAGAGGCCAAATGGAGTTATTAGTGCCGTTTTTTCAATATGGTTTTTGGCCATAGGTATTTCGTGAAAAGCTCAATTAATATTGATTTTGGTAAATAGATCTTTTCCTTTCATGTTTCTGTTAAAATCCATGATATTTGGAACTGGATATCTATCTGGTTTTGTTTGGGCACTGAGGCGTCAGTAGTCACCTACTATACACCATTTTCCACCTGACTTAGGGATGATATGAATGGGTGAGCTCCGTGAACTGTTTGAGGGTCTACAAACTCCTTCTTTTACCATTCTATCAAATGCATCCTTTGCTACTTTTAATCTATCTAGAGCTAAGCATCTTGCTTTAGCTACACAGGATTGTCCTACTGTTTCTATTATATGAACTGTCATGTTTGTATGTCGGATTTGGATTAAAAGTTGGTTCAGTAATAACAGGAAAGTTTTTTAATATATTAACGAATTTATCACTTGATTGCGTACACGCATTAATTATATTAATTATTTGATAATTTTTCATTTTTCCTTTTATGTATTCACCTGTTGTTGAATCTATTAGTTGTTTATTTTTAAGGTCAATTAATAGACCATAGTAGACTAAGAAATCTGCTCCTAATATAGGGTATTTGACATCAGCGATGGTGAAAGTCCATTTCATTTGTTTATTAAAACCTAAATTTACTTTTCATTTTTTGGTTCCATATGCAAAGAAACTATGGTTATCTACTGCATTTAGTTCGGATTTCGGAGTGTTTTTCTTGTGTTAAATTTTGGCTGGCAGTAAACTTATATCTGCGCCTGTGTCAGCAAGAAATTCTCTCCTTTTTGACCTATCCTGTATGAACAGATGGCAAGATTAATTGTCTGAGGGGTTAGTTGCTGCTGATACGACCCCTCTTTCTAGTTTGACTTATTGGGAGATTTATTTTGGTTATCTCTAACCTTGTCCAATTCAGAGAGCAATTCTTTTTTCTTTTGCTCATCTTTCATCATCCTTTTGGCATAGAATCAGCAGGTTAATTTGCAAGTCCCGTCATTTTCTCCCCATTTGTTATGGTGGAAGCAATAGTCTTCTCACCAATTTGGGTTTTTATATTTGGGTCTACATTTGGACCTGTTTAGTGGAGTTCTGCCAGGGCAATTTTATCTATTATTGTAATTTCTACAGTCACGAGATCTGGAGTTTCGTTCTCTCCAATTTCGGTGTCTTGAACAGCTGTTTCAATTTCCTTTGCTGCTATCATTGTTGTTTTTACTTTCTATTTTTATAACAGCAATTTTGGCTCTCAATTCTGCTATTTTGGATTTTTTGGCTGACATAGCACTAATTGCAGTTTTACCTGTGTATTCTAGTGCTTGTTCAGCTGTTTTTGCTAAATTTATTAATGCTTTGTCAATGGTAGCGTTTGTGAGATTTAAAGCTCCAAGTGACTGTACAACTAATGTAGGTAGTTGTTGGCAGAATCAGTTGGCAATTACTAAGGGTGATACATGGTTATCACCTTTTTTCATTAGTTTGGCCATGAATACTTTTGGCTTGTCATCTCTGATGTACATGCCTCTCATTAGTTCTCAGATTTCTTCTCGAGCTGTTATGCCAAATGCTGTTCTTATTTTTTCTTTGAACCAACTGTATGAGTCTTCTGCTTCGTCAGGACATTCCATGATGTCTGGACAAGCTTTTATTATTTGCGCAGGCATATTTCCACATAATTGTCTGTATCTATGCTCTTGAAGGATTTCCTCGAGTCGGAAACAGCTGGTCAGTTGTATAAACCAGTTTCTACATCTTTTGGGAGAAACTCTGGTAGTTGGATTCGTTTTTTGAGTGTATTTTAGGCATTTTCTTCAATTTTCTTTTTATCGTATTCTGATATTGCTTTTGCTACTATTTCTTTCATACATTGGTCAAATAGCTCTTTTTCTACTGGTGCTTGTTTTTCAGCAAATATTCTACGTTCTTTTTCTTCTGGATTTTTGTTTGCATTTCCAGGCATTTTATTTTCATCGTTTTTTAGCATGATCTTTTTTATTAATTTGCTGTTTCTTAATTTTTGGAAATCCAGCTTTACCGAATTTGTGACAAAAATTTTTATTATAGGATTATTTTTCCTATTTAGAATATGTTTATGCGTGTTCTACCAAGATTTGTTGACCCGTCTGGTTATGGGCAACGTTTATTTGGTATAGGGGGTAAATTTCCCACTTTTAATTGACTAAAAGTCGTCTAAGTTGCATCAGCTATTTCTAGCCAATGAAAAAGTCGTGTTCTAGCCACACTTATCAGCAGAGCAATTTCTCGCTTGTCGAGAGTTTTCACACCTGAAAACCACTGTGCTAAACGTCGAGGTCACCACTGTGGCTTGTTTGGTGTAGGTAGATGCTACCTACACGGGGTTCATGGTATCCAAAGGAAGGGAGTGTTTACATGCGGGCGATCAAATTATTTCTCAGTACCAGTAGCCAGCCAGTTTAATGCCTTACTGTACACAAAGCGTACCTACTAACTGTGGCAATTGTCCAAAGACAAGGTGGTATCTTATACGGACCTCAGTATGTATATTATTAGTAAGTATGTACTAATTATGTACTCACTCACCTCTGTTTACTGTTAACTGGTAAATGTAGAAACGTATCATCTATATGAGTGCATACAGACGATGTATTTTGTTTAATGTGCAATGCACTATTAGTTTGGGTTGCGGACTTTGGTCTGCGACCCATCTGTCAATGCAGGGCTGAGCCCTGAAAGGAGGAAATGAGGGAAACGTCTCCACAATAATTACTGATCAAAAATTGATAATTTTATAGCCAAAAAAAAACAAAATTTGTAGTGTACTACAATAAATTAAAATAAACATTATTCAGAATTTCATGGCGATTGGTGAAAAATTGAGCATTTTATAGTCATAATATTGTCAAATGGATGGCGGACTTTTTTTCTGCTGTGTATGCTCATTCATCCATGTCAGAATGGGAGTAGTTGTGCCCCCTTTTTGTTATATCGTTGATATTTTTTCATTCACTGCAGTTTTCACTTCTAGGTTGCCATATTATTAGTTGACTTGAAAAAAAAAATTTTTTTCTAAAAATTTAAAGAAAGTATTGTGTAGAGTTTATGTGTAGGGTAGTTTATGTCATGAAATAAAACATGTTCCACCCCTAATGTCGATGATCCCCACTTGACAGCCCCTTAAAAGCAGAATTTTTTAACATAAAATATTCTACTGATTACAGCTCAAAAACTTTTGGGCCTATGAAAAATATGTAAAACACCTTATTTGTAGAAAATTGTAGAAGAAAACTTTTTGCTGAGAATAAAATTTTTGGTTGAATCAACTCTTATCTGAGAAAATTACAAAAACCACACTAAAATATGGTCTCAACAGTTGGGGGCTGAGGTGGGAGTATTAACTTGAAAGGTGGTAATTGTTTAATTATATATAGTTCAAGGTTCAATATGATAAGACTATAAAGAGCAAAACATTATCTTCCTCACTTCTCCAGAAAAAGGGGGGTTGTTACATTATAGGGACTGAAAAAGTATGTCGCTCTTTACCAAAAATACTCCACAATACTTGTTATTAAGAAAAAAGTACATTACTTTACCTGTAAATATAAATATATACATATCTGTATATTGTAGCGACAAAGTTGATCACAAAATCAGAAATAAGAATTGTATAATTCTACAATTATCACCGGCTCCAAACATATTTCCATTGGAGGACATATCTAGTATGAATAAAGGGTTCAAAGAACAAAAGATTTAGACAATAAAAGGCCAAACATTTCTAAAAAAAGTAACGTTTGACATCATATGCTCCAAAAGATAAATTTTGCTAAATAGGGTCATGCAGGGACGTTTCCCTCTTTTCCTCCCTTCAGGGCTCGGAGCTGCGTTGACAGATGGATCGCAGACCAAAGTCCGTGACCCATACTAATAGTGCATTGCACGTTAAACAAAGTACATCGTCTGTATGCACTCATACAGACGATGCGTTACTACGTTTACCATTAAACGGTAAACTGAGGTAAGTGAGTATGTATTAATTACATACTCACTGACAGTATACGTGCTGCGGTCCGTATAAGGTACTGCCTCGCCTTTGGACAATTGCCCCAGTTAGTAGGTACACTTTGTGTATGGTAAGGCACTTAAACCGGCTGGCTACCGGTACCGAGAAATAATTCGGTTGCCCCGCATGTAAACCACTGTCTCCCTCAAGGTTCCATGAACCCCGTGTAGGTAGCATCTACCTACAGGTCAAAAGGCAAAAAACCAACTAAAATGAAAAAATGATAAAAAGTGAAAATGCAACACAATTTAATCCAGTGAAATGGGAACAGCCTCCACCTCCAGGGGTTAACATGTCAGTAACCAAGGACAGAATGTGGGAACATAAGAAGATATATGTATAATAAAAAAACATGCATGGAAATGATGTAATGTGACAAGGAAAACTGCAATGAACTCAAAGGAGGCAATGAAGTGAGGAAGTATGAAATGACACAACTAATGTTACATATGAAATAAGATAAAATAAATATTACTACCTTTATGTCAGTAAAAACTGATACAAATTTCCTTTTGATGGCAAAATAGACCTACTGTATGTTCAGACTATTCTACTTAACACTTTAGTTACATGAACCATAAATCAGATCTCTAATATACCTTCAGAATTAATGTTGTCACTTATTGTAACATTTTAAGGAATATTACTATGAACCTTCAGAAACATTATCATGATAAATTTAAAATCCACTTATAAAAAAAAAAAAAATGCTGTATAGGACTTTAATTAATGTTGCGAATTTAACAGAGTTTGAAAAACAGAACGGACTTCACTTCACAAAACATATTACGATTAAACAATAGTACCAATGTAAAAGAGTAATAGTGGTCATGAAGAAATTTAAATGAAAGACTACAACGTACATTTAAAGAAATCAAAGAACGTGACAGAAATTAATCTCTGCTTATGAGAACTTCTTGAAGACATGTTCATCATACCATCTGAACTTTTAAAGTATAAAGCAAGAGAGATGTTCATTGTACCAGCATTACTTTTGAAGTGAAGAAGGTGGCAAAATGGATTTATTGGGTTAACTGATATAACAAAAGAAAAAACTGCAGAAAATAAAATAGAGTCCATTGTCAACACTTAGAAAAAAGGAAAGAGAAATAAAAGAGTACTGAATAAAATGAAAAGTGTAAAGGAAGATAAGGAAAAGTAATACGCTGGTTATAAAAGCTGTTAGTTTTTTTGATCAAAGAATTAAATGAAGTCATATTTAACTCATAAAACCGCCCTGATATTTTCCAGTCAAAATGTTATTACCCCCGTTATTTTCATGAATAGGCCATACTTATATGTAAATAGATTTGTGAATTTCTGTAACAGTATTTTTTGCCAGAATCTAGGCGCAATTTGTGGAAAAAAACCAAGTATTAAATATACTATGGCTCCAATATTCCGGTTCTAAGTTTTTTCTAGGGCAATAATTAAACGTGTGTCCCACAAGACCCTACTCGTATCCTCTAACGTTACATATAAAAAATTAAACGCTACCTAATTTTTTTATTTTTTCCAGTCGGATCTACAGGTTCTTTTCATCTCAAATTCAGATTTAATTTTCTACAAATAGAGGTATATATTCGCTCGTTTATTTTTTTATTTGTTTGACTAATTTATATTTTTTCCATATTTGTTTTGAAAAATAGATCCACTTTTCGAGTGATTACGGTAGCGGCTATAATCATCTACATTCACAATAATAACGAGGTAATATGCGGCAAAAACACACCCCACTAAAAATATGTATAAATCACGTACACAAGAAAAAAGGTTTGTATTCGTGAAAACAGAAGCTCGTGTAATCTGATACAGAACGAATTTTTTGCCAGGAATAAAAAATTGTACATTATATTTTTATTATTATTATTATTATTATTATTATTATTATTATTATTATGTTTATGCTTATCTTTCTTCTTCTTCTATACTTCTACTTTATTTTCTTCTTTTCTTTCACAAAAGAAACCGCAATACATTTGGTGGTATAGCTAAACTCGAGGTCCATGCACCTACTAAGGAAAAATTTTTTTTAAATTTTTTGTGGAAAAAAAGAATCGTAAATAAATTTGAAATATCGCTTTACAACGTTAAATCAAAACGATTAAAATATTTCCAGTACAATATGCGGTCAGATAAAATGGGTAGGAGAAGGAGTGAAAAATTGATAGGATAGTTAGGTTCTTTTTTAATTGGCACCGAAGTAACAGCGTGTGGTCTCAGCAAATAAACGACACCATACGTGTGTCGAAAAGATAACACACTATTACAACATAGATGTCACTTTTAAATTATTTTTAAAATCGATTTTATAACTTTTCTATAGGTATATATAAAAAGACAGTGCAGTTAAGAAGATAAGGTGTACGCAGGGTGCATAGTAAGTTGTGTGAGTGTGACAAACTTTTAACAAATTATCGAAAACTGCGCAACTGTGTAATAAAAATTCTTAAATTAACTTAATATGATCTAATTTTAAATTTACTCACAGAAGTTACGGGAAGTCCAAGTTTTAAAAGTTGAGAAATTAATCTGTGAATATTATGATGATAAATGCCCATTTTAACAGTGAATAGTATACACTATATCATTGCTGAAGGAGGAGTTATAAGAAAAATTCTTATTAGGTCAATAGAATTTAAGTGGTACTGTTCGGTTCCCAATTTTAGACTTCGGGCAAGCTTAAATTGAATAATTTTTGGTGCAAAACTTTCATCATGTTACCAAAGATCTGACCACCGCAGTTTCAACTAAATATGTACAAATAAATTTTCATCGAGTAAATTCTGTTCTAATATTTTAAGACATGCTATAAATTTAATCCATTTTAACTTCTAAAATGTTAGTAGTTGGTTCCTAAATGCAACTTATGCAAGTTGTCGAACAGTAATATCGATCCCCGAATGGAAAAATATTTATCCTGACATCTATAAAAATGTAAATTTAATGATTTTTTCCATTTAAATGACGACTTCTGACGTCACCCATATAGAAAAATCAGATTTATGTATGAGCCAATACCAAAATTAGCGTTGGGTTCGCATAAAGGGCCTGTAAGCTCACATACCTACCTACATTTGAAATCAACTGAAAAACTGCCTCGTATCAAATTTCATTATATCCTAGTTATTTTTCTAGATAAGGGTTGATATGATTAAAGGATGTGGAAACAGGATACTAATTTCTTTGGACAGATATTGCTTGCAACATCCTTGAGAAAATAACCTCATCGAGGAGTACGATTACCCTGTAAAAAAATTTACCGGAAGTACCGTCTGGTCGAACCACACCAAAATTGGTAGCATGCTACAATAAATTATAATAAATATTGGTTTCACATTTCGTTCACATTCTTCCAAAGGCGCGCATTTTGTGACCGATATAAAACAAAAATACTACCTAAAAATTAGTAGGTTCTACAATAAATTATGGTAAATATTTTTTCCCTTTTATGGCTGTGGAATACCTTGTCGTGAGAAATATTCACACTAGAAGGTCTTCAACAGTATTTGCGTGTTCTGCCACTTCATACTAAGTATGGGAGAGCCAAATCCTCGGCGAACACTGGCGATTTTTGAGCCAGTTCTGAGAATTTATATACAGGATTTGGTACACGCACACAGACACACATGCATACGTATGTGTACGTAACTATGTCATGCGTTACATCGTTTCTTGTCTCCGTTGAGGTGATAAGAAACGACGCAGTGCGTTTGGTACCGGGTCGTGACATTACCGAGATTGTTATCAGGTAATTGATCTCAGCCCGTACAATGTATCTTACCTGTACATACGTACAGGTACGAACATACAAACGCACCAGTGTAAATTCGTTTAACGTCATAAAGACGATTATTGCCAGCCTTTGGACGGCGACTGTTGTTGAGGAGTGCAAGCCCCTTTTACCTCATACGAGTAATGTCCCCACAGCTACTCCCCCCAGTTTTTGCGCAGTGAAAATGATAAATCGCGTGCCTGGGGGGACTTATCGAGTCTACTGCTGCCTCTGGTCCTTCTCCCATTTAGCGAGGGCTGAGCCTACCACGGCCCCTACGCACTCATACGACTGTTTTTGTACGTCAAACCGGGCCTGGTAGGCATCCCTGCTGGCCTGTCCCCATCGTCTAGGCGGTCTTTGTGGTGGAGCCAGATGGGAATATGGTCGGGAACGGTAGGAAGGTGAGGATCAGACAGGGTTATAAGTCTTGGCCTTCTGTACATCAGGGAGTTCAAATTCCCCGATGGCTTGTAGGTCAGGCTTAAGGCGGGGGGAGGGCATGGTTTTTGCGCCTCTTCCGCCGGGTGTTGCCTTCTCACCTCCAATTTTGCCAGGGCTGAAGACTCTGGGGGTGGGCACTCCACTCTCGGTGTTTTCTCTGGAAATTTCAGGGGCGAGATCAGGGCAGGAAGGGGTGTGGACATCATCTTGACGATGTCCGCAGCCGAGGTCGTATCCATCAATAGCTCGTTTTCAATCCTTTCTATTTCCGTTTTGTGTTCCATTTGTTCCTTTGTCTTCACAGGCTGAGGTACGGGTGGAACTACGAATTGGAAGTCAGGGGTTGAAAACGATGTTTTGGTTGGGGACGACATTGTAAGGAGAGGAGAACAGGAAAAAATTACGAGAAAAATATAAGAAAAATATGGTAGAAAATTTTCGGTGTGTTACAGTCAACAGCAGAAAGGCGAGTGAAAAACTTTGCGAGAATATTTTCGATCGCAGCTTTATTCCAAGTCGTTATCTCATTTTAGACATGTTCGGAGGGGATAGTGCATTGAATATTCTTTAGCCGAAAAGTTTTCCGGTTCAATTTGGTTAAGTACAAGCAGAGTTAAGCATGTTTGAATTTTGGTACTTTGAATTTTGTATTTCACAAAGGAATGCACTCTTCGTTTGTGACGTCACGATCTATTGACTATTTGGTTATCTGTATGTTTGTCAATAGAAACACGTTGCAATGTTTTTCTTCCGTATTGCACGTGGATTTGTTTATTCGTGTCGTGTTTTATTTGTACGCACTTTTTCTCTGCTTATCTGAGGAATTTCTTTTGTTACGAATATTCCCAGATTCTCTTACATATTTTTATGCGGGTTTGTATTTTTCGCAGCGGATATTAACTTTTGTGAATATTTTTAGTTTCTCCTTACTAATCTCTCGGATTTTCGAGTTGGAATTTGGTTTTTTCGCTTTTTGCTGCCAAGGGGCCTGCCTCTTTTTCGAGGACATTAGGCGGCCAACGGATCGTATTGTATTTTGACAATCTCGTCACTAAACTTTACCGTTTTCTTTATTTTTAATTTTTCTTCTGGTGATTTTTGTGGTTTATCACCTTTTTCGACTGGGTTGTCCTCAACTTTTTGTGGTTGTGTAGTATCGGACTGTACAGTCTGTTTTTCCTCTACAATTCCCCTGTTTGTCATCTTACTTATCGCTCTTTGGAGCATTTTTCTGTCGTCATTTATAAGGTACGAAGGATTCAATCTGTCAATAGAAATCGTTTTTTGTTCACCTGCGATTAGTATCACGAAATTCTTGTCATCTCGTGATGCAACCTTATAAGGACCGGCGTATGGTTTCTCCAACAAAGATCTCATTTTCTCGTCTCTGACAAACACATGAGATGTTGTGGCCAAGTGTTTGGAGACATAAATCTTTATTTGGCCATGACGAGCTACCTGTTTCAAAAAACTATTAGCATCAGTCAGTATGTTTTGGACAAGCGTTTTAGGGCTAATTTCTTTCGAGTGGGTGAAAAAGTCCCCTGGTAGGCGTAGCTCTTCACCTAGTGCCAAATGCGCCACAGAGTGACCTGTGTCCATTTGAAGAGCAGATCGAAGGCCCAAGAGAATGGTTGGTAGTATATCAACCTATCTCTTGGTATTGCGAGCCATTATGGAGGCTTTCAAAGCTCTGTGCCATCGTTCAACTTTACCGTTTGCTTGAGGATGGTAAGATGTGGTGTGATTGTGTTGTCCACCAAGCTTCTTAAACAGCTCCTGAAAGAGCGAGCTTTTGAATTGACAACCCTGGTCCGTGATGATGACTTCAGGTATGCCATAGCGGGCAATCCAGGTGTCGTATAACCTGGCAGCTACTGTGGGAGCAGTCATCTCATAGAGAGGAACTGCCTCTGGCCATCGGGTTGCTCTATCAATCATCGTTAACAGGTATCTGTGTCCTTGGGATGGGGGTAATGGACCCACCAAATCTATGTGTATTGTTTTAAACCGCTCCGTTTGTTTGAAAGATTTGAGAGGCGAACGAGTGTGTCTTCCTACTTTGGACTCTTGGCAATTCAGGCAACTGCGAGCCCATTTGTTGCAGTTGGACTTCATCCGAGGCCAAACAAATCTTGATGCTACTAATCCAGCAGTGCATTTTGGTCCAGGGTGCGATAGATTGTGCACACTACTGAAAGCTAATTTGCGATACTTTGTCGGCAGGAATGGCCTGTTCTTGCCTGTACTAATGTCGCATGTTAGTAAGACATTAGTACCAGGGATTATCCTTTGTCTCAATTTGAGAGCTGTGTCATCGTTCGACAACAGTTCATGCAATTCTGCATCCCTTAACTGTTCTTTAGCTATTTCAGCGTAAGGTAATTGAGACGGTGCCAAGATGGCTTCGATCCTACTAAGAGCATCAGCTGGAGTGTTGAGTTCTCCACTTATATACTGAATGTCCGTAGCCAACTGTCCTATGTAGTCCAATTGTCGAGCTCTTCTCGGGGAAGCTGGTTCTGTCTTTTGCATGAAGGCATGTGTTAGGGGTTTATGATCTGTATACACAGTGAAACATCTACCCTCTAATTGGTGCCTGAAATGCTTCAACGCAGCGAATATTCCCAGTAACTCCCTGTCGTATGTGCTGTAGTTCTTTTCAGTTTTTGATAGCTTTCTGGAGAAGAAAGCCAGTGGTAACTTCTTGTCATTGTCCTTTTGGTACAGCGTTGCACCAATAGCAAAGTCGGATGCATCAGTTGCAACACATAATGGCAGACTTTCATCTGGGTGAGCTAGTAGAGTTGCATTTGCCAGTGTTTCTTTTATATTTTCGAATGCTTTTTCAGCTTCTTCAGTCCAATGGAGTGGAGTTTAATCTTTCTTTTTATTTGTTTTTATTAATGCAAACAGCTTACTTTGTTCAGCTGCAGCATTTTTAATGCAACGTCTGTAGAAATTCACCATCCCCAAGAAGCGTCTGACTTCTGCAACGTTTGAGGGTTTCGGGAATTTCAGTATGGGCTCTACCTTGGTCTTCAAGGGGGAAATGCCTTTGGTCGAGACTTGATAGCCGAGAAAGTCAATGCTGGTCTGTTTGTATAAACTTTTTCCAACATTGATGGTAAGTCCAGCAGCGTGTATACATTGTACGATGGTTCTTACATTCTTCTCATGCTGTTGCTCACCGCCTTCTGAGCAAATGCATATGTCATTCAAATATGCATAAGCAAACGGCAAATCCATAAACAATCCATTGATAAATCTCTGGAAAGTTTGTGCAGAATTAAGGAGTCCAAACAGCATTCGAAGGTATTCGAATAGACCAAAGGGGGTTATGACCGCTGTCTTTGGGATGTCCTGTTCGGCCATTGGAATTTGGTGGAATGCCCAGTTGATGTCGATTTTTGTGAACATCGTTTTACCCTTCATATTCGCATTGAAGTCCATTATGTTTGGGACTGGATAGCGGTCAGGAACTGTTTTGGCATTTAAGGCCCTTTAGTCTCCAACGATTCGCCACTCTCCACTGGCTTTTTTTATCATGTGGATCGGGGAACTCCATGAGCTTTTTGAGGGGCGGCATATGCCTTCCCCTATTATGCGATCATAGTATTCCCGTGCTGCTTTGAGTTTATCAGGCAGTAACCTGCGGGCTCTAGCATGGCAAGGTGGTCCTTTAGTTTCTATATAATGAACGGTGTCATGTTTATAGGTCAGATGCCTGCGAATCGATGGTTGAGTAACTCCAGGATAGTCTGACAGAATCCGTAGGAATTGTTCGTCGACTTTCGTGCAGCTGGATATGTTGGTGTCCAGTTGGTACGCTAGCGTTTTGCCTTCCACACATAGACCAGTATTATTGTCTATGATTTTTCCATTTTTGAGGTCAATGACCAGGCTGTAGTGCGCGAGAAAATCTGCGCCCAGGATCAGAGTTGGAACGTCCGCAATTGTGAAGGACCATGTCATGTCTCTTCGCAAACTGATGCTCACTTTGTTGGATTCTATTCCGTAAGCTGGAAGGTTTTGACCATTCACAGTTCGGAGGTAGTATTTCGGAGGAAATGCCTTTTGGTTCTTATTTACTGGCAAAATGCTCAAGTCAGCACCTGAGTCTGTTAGGTAACGTCTCCTATTTGTCCTGTCCTTGATGAACAGGCGGCGTGAATACTTTTTCAAGGGATCTTCAGACTCATAGACGACCCCTCTTTCTAGTTTGACGACTTACTATATGTTTTTCCCCACCATTGGCATCTGTTGTTGCACTTGGTGGCTTCTGCGCCAAATCTATTATGAAAGAAGCAGGATTTATTGTCCCAGTTTTGAGACCGGGGTTTGGGGGACGATGTTCTTCTAGGGGGAGTTGGACTCTGACCCCTGGTAGAATTGCTCTTACAAACTCTTGACCTAGGTTTCCTATCGTTGTTTCTATTATTGCTCCTGCTTTTCGAGAGGTTGTTACTTCTACTGTTTCTTGAGTTGCTGTTATTGTTTTTCTTTTTAACTTCACTAGTCAGCTGAGCTATCTGGGCTCTAAGCTGGGCTAGTTCTCCGGTCTCTGCCGATACTGCACTGATCGAGGATGTTGATCTCGAGTGTTCTAATGCACTATTGGCACTCTTTGCCAAGAAGTCTAGGTCCTCGGAATTGTTGATTACCGTGGTACCTATAGCTGCCAGACACTGCACAACATGTTGGGGCAGTTGTTTGCAGAACTGGTTCCCAATGACTGACAGTGATACAATATTGTCGGCCTTCTGTCTTAATTTGGCCATGAAGGTAGAGGGTTTATCATCTCCGATCTTCATTCCACCCATAACATCATCAATTATTTGGTTTTGAGTCTTACCAAACACATTTCTAATTTTCTTGCAGAACCAACTGTATTTGTCTGCTTCTGCCGGAGAGCATTCCATGATATCCGGAATGCGGCGTATTATTTCTGCGGGCATGCCGCTACAAATGTGGGAGTACTTCTGGTCATTTTGTAGATTTTCTGTTTTAAAACTACCTTCGAGGAGAGTTAGCCAGAGTTCCACCTCATTTGGTAAAAATTCTGGAATCTCAATCCTCCGCCTTTGGATTGCAGGGTTGTGCAGAGTCTGCATCTGCAACAGCTGTAGTAGCTGTGCAAGTACTTCAGGGGTCAGCTGTGGCTGACCACTTCCACCTGCTACCTGCTGATTTGACAATGGGTTCGTTGTATTTCCATTTCCGTTTGGCATTGTTGTTTGCTGTACTTCGTTTTTATTTTCGGCAAAGGTTCCACCAGACGCCGTTGGTTGTCAGTCTGGGGTCGAAGGGTCGGAGTCTTGGCTCAAAAGTCGACCACTTCTGAGGGTACGAGCTGTTGTCTCATTCGGATTAACTACAGCTCCCAAACGCAAGGCTTCTGGCCTCCGGATTTGTTTTTGTTTTTCCGGAGTCTCAAAGACTTCAGAGTCTCTGGTCAAAGCTGGAGGAGTTGGCGGATGAAGGCAACTTTGTTCCTCCAGGTCTACTTCTCTTGGTTCCCTTCCGGCAAATATATTTGGAAGGGGGGGTTTAATTTCCCACTTTCAAAGTCTGACCTCTGCTTCAACAGCCAAAGGTGTCTAGATCTGTAAAAATATTTGTATTACAAGCGAGTAACTCGCCAGCGCACCGCGCCTTGTTTCAGAATTAGCGCAATGTGCCTAGACACCCACAACGTAGCCAAAAAATCACGTCGGGTTCACCACTGTGGAATACCTTGTCGTGAGAGATATTCACACTAGAAGGTCTTCAACAGTATTTGCGTGTTCTGCCACTTCATACGATGAAGTATGGGAGAGCCAAATCCTTGGCGAACACTGGCGATTTTTGAGCCGGTTTTGAGAGTTTATATACAGGATTTGGTACACGCACACAGACACACATGCATACGTATATATACGTAATTATGTCATGCGTTACATCGTTTCTTGTCTCCGTTGAGGTGATAAGAAATGACGCAGTGCGTTTGGTACCAGGTCGTGACATTACCGAGATCGTTATCAGGTAATTGATCTCGGCCCGTACAATGTATCTTACCTGTACGTACGTACAGGTACAAACATACAAACGCACCAGTGTAAATTCGTTTAACGTCATAAAGACGATTATTGTCAGCCTTTGGGCGGCGACTGTTGTTGAGGGGTGCGAGCCCCTTTTACCTCATACGAGTAATGTCCCCACAATGGCAATTGATGGAAAATTGAGCATTTTATACCCAAAATAAAAACAAAAATGATGGTACCGGAAGTACCGTCCCGCCGATTTGCGCCAAAATTGGTAGCCTACTATAATTAATTGAAATAAATATTTACTTCGAATTTCCTGGCTACTGATGCAAAATTAATAATTTTATTTTATAGCCAAAATAAAACAAAAACTCTAGCACAGCAAGTCTCGCTACAAAAAGTACGTTTTCGAGAGAAAGAATTATGAATTCTAATCGTCACATTAATTGTCTGTACCAAAATTTATATGCGTTAATGGTATGTTATCACTGTATGAAATGTGTTAGCTGCTGACAAAATGTTAGATAATTATGTAAAATATAAAAGCATTTTTTTTTTTTGAAAAAAATAAAAATAAATCAATATGATAAAGTATGGTATATCATCATATCATCATATAATTTCAAATAAAACTAAAGAAACATAATAAAGTTATGAAATAAAAAAAAAAAAGAAAACATGAATATGTGGTTAATTTTTGTAAAAAGAAAAGTTCATTCAAATTAGAAAAAAGAGGGGAAAAAAGCTTTACTGGAAATAACGTTAGATCGATCTGAACAAAAATTGGTAGCATGCTACAATAAATTCTAAAAAATATTTATTTCAAATTTCGTACATATTGTTCCAAAATTCCACATTTTATGACCAATATAAAAACAAAAATAGAAGTACCAGAAGTACTGCCCGGCCGATCCGCGCTAAACTTGGAAGAAAACTATAAAGAATTAAAATAAATATTTACTCCGACGTGGCTATTGGTGCAAAATTGAGCATTTTATAGCTAAAATAAAAACAAAAATGGTGGTACCGGAAGAACCATCCGGCCGATCCGCACCAAAATCATTTGCAATCTGTATCGTGGGAACAAGAAATTGACTTTTTTATATATATATATGAATTTGAGTTATTGGTGCATAAATTTTCCTGAGGTCATGAAACGAAAAACGTACCCACCCCAACCCTTGAGGCTAATACCACATTAAGCGTAGTAAGTAGATTTTCTAAAGAAAACCTACTTAAAAATATTTGTTCTGAATTTCAAAATTGCACAGTTTGAAACCATTAAAAACAAAAATTAACTTGAAGGGAATACTATCCTGTCGATCTACACGAAAACTGGTAGAATGTTACAATCAATTATAATAAATATTTTTTCAAAATTCAACATTTTATAGCTAGACTAAAAATGAAAAGAAATGTCTTTACCGGAAGTACCGTCCGGTCAATCCACATCAAAACTGATAATATGCTACAATAAATTATAATAAATTTAATATTTGTTTCAAACTTTGTACATATTGTTCGAAAATTGCGCATCTTGTGACCAACATAAAAAAATAGCGGTACCGATAGTACCGTCCGGCCAATTCAAATCAAAATTAGTAGTGTACTACAATAAATTATTGATGCAAAATTAAGCATTTTATGGTCAAAATAAAAACAAAAATGATGGTACTAGAAGTACCGTCCAGCCGATCCGCACTAAAATTGCACCAAAATTGATACGTCTGGTCCTTGGCTTAGTAAAAATGTTCGCACCAAATTTCGTGATTATTGGATAAAAATTGCGACCTGTACCGTGGGAACAAGAAATTAACTTACACATATATGTAGATGTACATATGAATTTGATTTACTGGGGACAGAATTTTCCTGAGGTCATGAAACAACCGCAACCCTGGAGGCTAATACGCTCTAAGCGTAATAAGTAGATTTTCTAAAGAGAACATACTTAAAAATGAAGAGCCATTAAGACTGTGTGAAGAGCCTCTAGCTAAGGGCAGGCTGTATATTATGTAGAATGCTCTGATGAGAAGGATGAGGGGCAATGTAGGGGGTAAAAAATTAAATTTTTAAATACCAAACGCATTCAACAGTGAAACCTTAAGTATGAAAGGCTACAAACATAATCACAGTTCAATGTTTTTAGCCTTAATTCAAAATTTTGTTTGAAATTTCTATAATTTGTATCATCAGGTACCCACCCATATGAGTGAATAAATAGTACATCTCGAATCAAAAGTGGCCCACTTACAAAACAATAACATTTTTATAGGTTCTGCCGGTTCGGGGATTCAAACTGATGTCATCTATATTTTATCCACCAATAAAATTGGACCACCGTATCCACGGCGTCACGGCGCCCGACGTTATCGATGGACAAAATTCATGTACTCAATCGCCACAGATTCGATTCTATTTTTTTCTCTTCATGTTTCAAGTAGTGCTCGCATGGTCGAGCACCACAAAAAAAAATCTAAAATAATTCAGCTTAAAGAAGTATTTCTGGAGAATATGTCAAAATTAATTTAAATCAATAATTTTACAACAGATTTTACCATTTCCAATAACATGTTAAAAAAAATTTACTCCCCCTCGCCCCAAAAAATTTTAACTACATCCTTAAAATTTTTGAGCATCATACGGGAAAAAAAT
Source organism: Ericerus pela (assembly GCA_011428145.1). NCBI lineage: Eukaryota > Metazoa > Arthropoda > Insecta > Hemiptera > Coccidae > Ericerus > Ericerus pela. The sequence goes on along the minus strand of WOFM01000140.1, from coordinate 236,424 downwards.
AAAACACCAACCATTTTTTAAGCATGCACGAGTGCCTTTCATTTTAGAAATTTTGCTGGCATCTTAGTGCAGTTGCACCAATGGTAGAAACGGCTTTATTAGTGCGGTCAGCAACTATGGTATGGTACAGAATCATGGATGATGTGAATACAGCAACAACATCCATATGCATGTATTCTGGGTGCTGTTTATAAAATATTTATAAGAACCATAAAGAAGTGTTTATGAGTTGTCTATATACATGAAACCCAAATGCACGCGCAGAAGTGAACCATTTGTTGATAAGAAGCAATTTTTTTATAATAAAATATAAAAATCCACAGTAAAAATCACAAGTCGAATCGAAATTAATGGAAAAAAATTTAAAATACTTAATTTGATTTAGTATACTTGAAAAATTGCAAATCCATATTTTTTTCCAGATTTTGGAATGAATCCAGACACTAACTTGATCTCAGATTAGTTAGGTACCTATATTTTCACTTGTTTTTGAATTTCACAGACCACTTCCACAACACCCTGTGCGCAGAGTATTATACACGCGATAATTATTTATCTCCTCGATAAAAGTTTATTCAATACCAAATATGTATGCCTCATGAAATTGAATGAGTAGACTGAGCAACATAGGGGAGAATAGACACCAATGACTGTGTGGTTATACAAGTTTTTATCAAAGTTGTTACCATAACTACTATGTCTTTCGTCCAGTTCATTCACCATAGAGATTCGAATAAATTTGTCATCCAATAAGGAAATAAAATATGAAAAATGATGTTTGAATCTTGTTTTAGTAGGAATAGCCTTTCATTTTCCCGTCTCCTCTCTTCCTTATCTTTATAAGCTGGAGAATATCCAAACTGAGAATAAAACATCTAACAGAAAGAAATTTTTTCAACGATTTTTTCTTGTTTTATTCAAAATAACAACTTATTTTGTAGATGGTACCTTCAGATTCACTTCAGGTGATTAAATTATTCTGATGTTATTCAAACAAAGTGTAACGGGTGTTAACGAGGAATGGTTTTCTTCCTGTCTCAAGATGTTTAGGTTTGTAAAGTTGAAATGAGAATCTGAACACACTGACGAATCGATTGACTGTGTTTTCATTCCATGAATATGACAAAATAAATTATTTCGTGAGTGATCTTTTTAAGTAGGTTTTCTCTATAGAAAATCTACTCATTACGTTTTGGTGCGGTATTAGCCCCCGGGTACGTTTTTCGTTTCATGACGTCAGGAAAATTTTGTTACCAATAACTCAAATTCATATATAAATATACATATAAACAGATGGTCATATATATTCCGTTTTCTTGTTCGCTCGGTACAGGTTGCAATTTCTGTTCGCTAATCAAATTTTTAATAAGCCAAGGACCAGACCTATTGATTTTGGTGCGGATCGGCCGGACGGTACTTCTTGCACCGCCATTTTTGTTTTTATTTTGGTAATAAAATTCTCAATTTTACACCAATAGCCATAAAATGTGGAATATATATTCATTATAATTTACTGTAGTAAGCTACTAATTTTGGCGTGGATCAGCAGGACGGTACTTCCGGTACTGATATTTTTGTGTTCTTATATTGATCATAAAATGCGAAATTATGGAAAAATATGTACAAAATTTGAAACAAATATTTAGTATATTTTATTGTAGCATGCTACTAATTTTGGTGCGGATCGACCGGACGGTACTTCCGATAAAGTTTTTTTTTTTTATAACTTGCATGAACTTTTTTTCTTATAAAAATTACTAACATTTTCATGTTTTCTTTTTTTTTCTTTCATAAATTTATGGTATTTATCTGATTTCATTTGAAATTATATGACCATTTACCATACTTTACCATCTTAGTCTATTTTTTCATTTCAAGAAATATTACTTTTAAATTTCACATTGTCTGACATTTTGTCAGCAGCTAACAAATTTTACATAATCATAACATACCATTAACGTACATAAACTTATAGACAATTAATTTGACCATCAAAATTCATAATGATTTTTTCTCTAAACCTACTTTTTCTAACGAGGCTTGCTGCGATAGAGTTTTTGATGTTATATTTTGAAAACATAAATTTTTCGCAACAGTCTGTCTGCAAGTAATTGAGTGAGATTTTATCCTACTTTTGATGTTGGCCACATTCCCGAATGGCTAAAGTTCAAGTAAATAGGTTCATCGTATTAATTCTAAATAGTTCAATGCTTGAAAATTGAAATCAGTGAATTATAATATCATTATAACAATGCGAAAATCACGAGAAAATAATCACGAAAAAAAAGAAGCGAAAAACATAAGGAATGGTGAAATATTGGCTCTATAGATCGAAATTGATTTTTTTTTATTCATTTTTGTTTTCAAATCAACTGAAGCGACTCATTGTTTACTATAATGTGCATAGAATGTAGCATAATTACCAAGTAGGCATATACAGTACCGCACTACATATGTATAATTATATATTAATATGTAACAGAGACATGATTTTTCGTTCATTGGTCCGAGTAATTAGAGGTCTTTTTAGTCTGCCGCTTAATCTAGTTTCAGATTAATATGGACCAAACTCATTCCGCCCAATATGTCCAAATAAGGGGGGCCTCCTGTAATACGTTGTGCTCCCGCTTGAAGATATAGAATTTTTTCAACAAATAACTTGACGATAACTATTTGAAAAATTTTATGGTTAAAAATAATTGTTTTTGACCCCAATAAATTAAAAACATGTTTTAATTATTAATTATGATTTTCTAACATTTTTTAGCAACATGCGAACCGAAATGTTTTATTTTTGAGACATGTATGACGCGTGGAAAGTGACCATATTTTTATCCTCACACTGCACATGCGCCCTTGAGCATTCAGCATTCACCTTCCACATTACGCAATATCAAATAGCTTATATTTTACAAATTATTTTACAGATTCTTAAAAATTCTGCTGAGTTGAGGATTCGAACCAGCCACTAAAAATTTTCTAGCTTGAAAAACTGCCATCAAAGCAACTATAGGCTACAAAAGCTAATTGAGACACATTTTTGAGAGTTTGCTTAGAATTATTTTTGCCAATATTACAAATAATTAATTCTTTTTTTTTCTTTTTTTTCCTCCAAGTTGTGTTTCATTAGGCAAAAAACAGCTGCACTAAAAGTTAAGTTTATTCGCAATGCTACCATTAGGAGGTTTGGGGTAGTTTTTTCAGCGAAGTCAGGTAATTTAAAGAATTTAAAACTGAAATAGAACAATATAATTATAACCATGCCTCTGGTAACAGCTACGCATGGGTAACTCGGCGAAAGTAGAGAAGCATTTTAGAATACATTCAATGTTTTTTTAAACTCTATCTTTTGCAGCCCCTAGGAGCAAGCTTGACAAAGGAAGGAAAGTGGGATTTCCCTTTGGGCCCTGTATTCTCAAAAAAAAGAGGAAAATAAGTAGATTTTTATGGAAAATTTTTGAAAAGACGCCTAAAAATTTTTTTCGCAAGCATGTCATAGCCCTCTCACAGATAAATCCTGTATACTACACCTGAATACAAATATACGAATTTAAATATTTTCAGAAGGCCCGTAAACTTTTTTATCTTGAGCTCGAATTTATTCTCTGCGGCCCTTAATGTGAATATGGAAAATAAAATCGAACTTGGCACCTCAAAAACTCATAGTGACGATAATCACTCAGAAATACAAATAGTATTTTTTACTTTCTTTCACCTGTCAGGGCGTTAAGGATAGCCTTAATTTAACAATGGATGTTAAATTTGAACTCAGCACCTCAAAAAAAAATCATAGTGTATAGACATCACCCAAAAATATTTGTAATTTTTTTGTGACTCCCACTCTCTCTGATCGCCGTTCCAAAGAAAGTACGTGATACTAAGGCTAAGACAGTATCTGACGGAGAAACGTTTTTACCATTTAAAAAAATATTACATACGGGTGGTTGAGTTCAATAATCTGAGTTTAAAACAAATAATAATCATTATAATATACCAAATAATTTAAAAAAAACATGCAGGAGAAATAAGTAATCTTAAACATATCTTTCATATACCTATTTCAAGTAAAGAGAATATCAGTTGATGTAGGTATATTTAAACTGCTGTAACATTTTTTCAAAACTCAATTTTTTTTTTCATTTAAAAACATAAAATAAGTAGATATGGTTTCTAATAGTTCTAAGCAAAAAAGCTTCATAGAGTTTTTAGAGCCTGGTATAAGCATACTACAAATTTTTTTTTCAGGAATAAAAACAACTAGCATGACGAATATAAATCAATTAAATTATTGAACAAGTACGGTAAGATAATACTATAACAGCATAATTATTGCAAAACAAAACACGAAAATATTATGTCTTTAGTCAATGTATAGGTAATACTAAAATAATTACAAAGTGTTTTACATTTTGTATAAAAATATAAAAGTATATTGTATTCTACAAGAGAAGTATTAAAAATGAATTGTACAGAATATTAGAATAATAATTAAGGATGATAATTCGAATGATTTGAATTAGGTGTTGTGGGAGATATGAGTTTGATTTGATGTTAAGAAAAAATGTAATTTGGATAAAACCAATGAAATGTAACAGATAAGACATAAAGTGGGAGTATAAAAGAAATTAATAGGAATTAGAATAAGTGCAAAGTATTGGAATATATTTGGAGAAAAGGTGACATCATGAATATGGACAATAATAGTTTATAGAACGGGAATAGTGATGTTATCAGACAAGTCAGGACTTGAAAGACAAGTTTAAACTTAACTGAAATGACGTGAAGAAAGGAAAAAATAAATGTACAAAAATGTATTGAATGATACAGGAAAGTACGAATTTGGAATAGATATATTATATTAAGGTAGGTAAATGAAAAAAAAAAAAAAAAAAATTAAAAATAGCAACACAATCAAAGTATTAAGTGAATTTGAGGATCTTTCAAGAACATATCTCGAAACCTTATATCATTCAAAAATATTTTCAGTAAGCATGCTCTTATAAATAAATTAGTCCAGCAGAATAAACTTAAGTAAATACATATGTATCTACCCCTGCCTATACGAAAAGAGATGATTCATAAATGTCAAGACAAAACGAAGAAAGCAGCTGTTTTCCAATTTTAATTTTTTTTTAAGAAATTAAAAAGCTCCGATCAAACTCGACATGTTTTATTTACAAACATCTGAGAAATTTAGTACCTATCATCTTTTGTACTTAATGTAACTTATACGATATACGATCAAATAACAGATTTTAGAATATTTTGGTGCTAAATTGTTCGTTAGGTACACTTACTTGCATGAAAAATGAAAATGATAATATTCCAGAAGAAAACAAATTTATATGCATGCAAATTTGTCAGGTCCAACGAAAAAATAGATACGAAATTTCAAGACACGATCAAAGGATGAAAAGATAGAAGTGAAACGGCATAGGGTACTCTCATTTTATTGTGGCAGCCAATGTATTTGGACTTTTACTACGTAGCCTCGATTGTGCGTATTACATTGTGCGCATTAAGAAGATTTTCCTTTTCCTATGTATTGTGACGTCCGAAAACGAACGTACATCCCGAGTATAGGGAATGATATCACGATTCGAAGTATATCAACAAGTCTCGATCAATCGTAGAGTCGAAACCACAAACCAGCTCAAACAGTTAGGCCACCAGCCTACCAGCGATAGCTCCCAAGGCCTACGAAGTATATCGGGCGAATTTACGTATGTGGAATTAAATAAGTTGGCCGACCCATTATCACAGTGTATACTTTATTACAATCGAAAATATTACTTACAGTTATGGTAACTACAATCAGGTCGTGCAGGTTATTCTTCACATCGCCACATGGTTCTCGAAGTTCGGTGAACCATCAAATCTCGATCGATTATTCGTTTTGAGTTCGAAAGAATAATATCGCGAGTTATTTAATTTCTACTACTGGCATTCACATTCGAAAATATCGGTGAAAACAATAAAAGGTGGCTTGCTGCCGTATAAAGAGCTGTATTTGCCGTGAATAATATTTCGTATTCACGGCGGACTAAAAACGATCACGTCTAAAACGAGACTGACTGTTCACTCATTAGCCTAAAACGTGAACAGTCAAAGAGATTAGAAATAGTTCACCGATGATCGATATCTTATTATTACACGTCACTATATCGTTAAATACTCATCGGTCGACGTGTCTTTATGTTTATTATATTTCGGGAATTTATTCCCGATGGGGAATCGGCGTATTTCTTGTTTATCTTATCGATATTATAAACTTAGAGTTCGTGAGCCGTTTCCTATCGTATACTAGTATACAGTCAATGGTGACGTGAAGGGAAGGCTACGGGTAATTCAGATGCCACAACTCCCCCCCCCCCAAATTTCGAAACGAGGGACCACCCGCAGCCTTCGAACATTTGGTAACTAGGCTGAAATAAAATAAATTAGAAAAGCTTGGTCCGATGATTAAGATATTATAAGTTGTCGATAAGAACATTTATTTAACAAACGAGAACAAACGAAGGTAGATTATGAGCTAAAGTCGAACAAATTAGAATACTTGGTAAAAGAAAGAAAGACAAGAAAAGGAACGATATTACACTCGAACACGCGGGTAAAAACGAGAAAAGAAAAAGAAAATATGACTTAATGCAGTTGTATATACATATAGGAACTAACAAAAATAACAAAATAAAAAAATTTAGTGCCTGCGATATGGGTAAACGAAGTTTCTGTCACTCTTGTATATCCCCTGGACGACGATCGATGAGAGGGACAGGAGAGAACAGATAGGTAAGAATCGAGCGTACAATAGGGATCGATAATCGTAAGAACGAAGGAGAGAGTGCTTTAACACCGACGATCGATAGGGTGTGTTTACGATTAGAACACTCGTCGAGGCAATTCGTACCTGTGTCGGAACGTTTCATTATCTTTTACGAGGAAGATTTCGCCTCGTGTGGGTTCCCCTCGGACAGCCCTCAAGTACTTTCTGGCGAAGCTCGCGCCGAGTACCATCCTATTTATATCGAGGTTCGGATGCCGTACTAGATAAAACGTTTCCTCGAATTCTATTCCGGTCCGACTGATTAGGCTCATTGTAATCGCCTCGTTCGACTCCATCGTTTTCGGAGTTGACCAGTCGCATGTCCATGTCGCTCGGCTGACTAACGATAACTGCTGATTCGCTGAGATTACTTTTTATTCATGTATGATACCGCCGCCCCTGTATCAAAACAGAGCATTTTCTCCTTCCCTGAAAATATCGTTTTTTCCAAGATGAAGGCCACGCAAAATACTTTTGGTGTGATGGCCTTCATCTCCTTGACCGTCATAATCGGTACTTCGGTTTGCGGGCAATATTCTATCTCTTTCAGCAACTCCTCGGGGATCTCGTCGACTGGAACTGCCGGAGCTGAATCTTTCGATATAGCGTCCAACTCACCGACGTCTCGTTCTACCTTTTCTCGTTCGGTGTCCTTCGGTTCGTTTATCGATACTGTCTTACTCGATGTTGGTCTTTGTCCGTCTTCTACAATCACGATCGGGGTTCTCTTATTTAATTCGGTGTTTAACTGCGTTATACGTTCCCGTAGTATCTCGATTTCCTCATTCTGCGATCTCACGATTTCCTCGAGGATTTCCATTCCCTGTAGGATCTGTGCTCGTTCTCTGTCCTCGCTATCGATAACTCTTTGGAGGAATTCGGCCTGTCCCTCTATCGCTCCCGCGGTGGCTTGATGGAATTCTGCTCTCTCTTTCAGCGCGTTCGATGTTACCGTTTGGTTGTGTGACGCGATTCTGAGTTGTTCTTTTAGGGATTTGAGGAACTGTTCGTTCTCACCAGATATTTTGATGAATCGAGCTTTAACCCTCTCTGCTACCAATAACGATTGTGGCGAGCTTTCTTCGGCCATTTCGACTAAATTAATACGAGAAGGCTTTTACTTTACGAGTCTACTATTTAATTATAACTTGAGTTTATGTACTTACGTATCGATGTTCGACTGATGATGAAAATATCGATTAATAATAATAACAAAAAGAAACACCACATTAATTTTCGAATAAAAAGCTGATGTTTCGTACACTCACTCGTTTTCTGTCTGATTGATCATTACTACGAGATCTGCGTTGTTATTTGGTCATGATTCTTGACCACTTCCCCCCCCCCCCGACCACGATGTCATCGATGAGTTGATGATCACCGGTGAGTTGATCGGTCAATGACGCGATGTCATGGTTGTTGAACTTTACGATGAAGGGTGTTATGTTGACGTAGGTGGAATTACCTTACTTTTGTGGTCGAATTATCTTGCATTTATCTTGATTAATTTACGTCGTTGATTCTTGGGATTTATTATGAAGATGTTTTTATATTGGTTTTAACGTTATTTTTTGGTTGTAGATGGGTCTTATCGTTTAAATTCATGTACATTTCGTTGGAGGATTTTTTCATCGGGCGTACGGACTCGATAACTTCCGTTTCCCTTCACCTCGATTATTTCGCAGGGGCCGACGAATTTTGGGTTGAGTTTCGACGATACTCCGATGGCTCTATCCGAAAGTGTGTGATTTTTGGTATAAATCATATCTCCAACCTTGAGATCGGTGAGATTTTTATTTTCATTACTCTTCTTTCGTTTTTCAAGTGTTTTCTTTGTGTTCTGTATCGCTTTTTCTAGGAGCATTTTATATTCTTCATCGGTTAATGGTATCGCTCTCCCTTCGTGATCGAATTTTACTCTTTCCATCAACGTTGCCGGTGGTATTCCTGTAGTAGCGTGTTCGATATGGTTTAACCTACGCTCAATATCGCCTATGTGTTGGTACCAATTGCTGTGTTGCGTTGGACATTTTATTCGAAGAACATCGCCGATGATTTTCATTCGTGTTTCAACTGGGTTCGATGATGGCGTATACGGTGATGTAAACCTTGGTTGTATTTTTAACTGTTTCCAATGATCGATCCAGTCTTTCGTGGTAAATTGACTTCCGTTATCGGACAGAATCGTTTCAGGTTTACCGTATTTTTCAATAAAGCGATTCATCCTATCGATACAAACATTAACCGAAGCTTTGTTTATCGTATATAGCTTCGTAAATTTGGAGAAGACATCCATAACGACGAAGATTCGATTTACATTTCCACGTCCCGACGGTAATGGACCGTATAGATCGACGGACAATAGTTGACCGGGTTTGTCAGCAAATATTGATAAAAAGGGGCCTGATAGTGTCGTATTTGTATTTTTTGATCTCTTACATGTTTCGCAGCTCGAGCAGAACAGTTCGATTTCGTATTTCGATCCTGGCCAGTCGAAGAATCGTCGCACCAATTCGAGTGTTTTCCGAGATCCTGGATGGGTGAACTCTTCATGGTAGAATTTGATTAGCAATTCGCGGGTTGACTCCGGGGCATATATCCTTTTATCCCCATCGCGATTGACGTAGTAGACGATACTATTCTCTTTTTCAACTCGTGGTGATCGTCTTTCGAGTTGACCTGCGATTTCTCTGCTTTTCCTTTGCAGGCTCGGTATGTTGTTCATTAACGATGATATCGTGATCGTGTTGTTATCATCAATCAACATTAATACAACTGGGAAATCGGCATTTCGGTATACTACAGCCTCGAGCGGAGAACAATACCTGCTCAGAGCGTCCGCTGCAATGTTTTTACTACCGGGTATATGTTCGGTGGCGGTTATCGAGAAGCTAGTAAGAAACGTTCTCCACCGCGCTACCCTTTGTGAGACATCGTCCTTTAAGCCTATGAGATACTGTAGGCATCTGCAGTCAGTTCGTATTCGAACTTCGTGATCCGTAAGCATATACAAATTCTTTTTCATCGTGTATATTATCGCCAACATTTCTTTTTCGAATGTGGGATAGTTCTTCTCGGACTTTTTCAATAACCTGCTTACCATTGACAGTACTTTCGGTTTCTCATCCTCGTTGTCATCGATGAACTGGACAACTATCCCTGAGATGGCGAAGTCAGACGCGTCCGTAATCACATAAAACGGGAGGTTCCAATTCGGATGCGACTGAAGCAAGCATCTAACCATCTTTGACTTTACTTTCTCGAATGCTTGCTGGTGTTCATTTGTCCATTCGAATGTAGTTTCGTTTTTCAACAGGCTACATAACGGAGCGATTATATCTCCATATTTCGGAACGTGCCCTCGATAATAATTGGCAACTCCGAGGAATGATTGGACCTCTTTTTTCGTTGTCGGAGCTCTAAAATTATGGATCGCCTCTGCTCGTTTCGGATCAGGTCGTATTCCATCTGCATCGATGACGAAACCTAAGTAGCGAGCAGTATCTCGAAACCACGAACATTTTTCTAATTTTAGGGTCATCTTGTATTTTACAAATCTCTCTAGAACTGACCTAATATGTTCCAGGTGTTCTTCGTGTGTTCGTGAATGTATCAGAATATCATCGACGTATACTGTGACACAGTGATCGAGACCTCTCAGGACAATTCTCATGGCCGCTACGAAGGCCTGCATCGCGTCTTTCAAGCCGAAGATTATTCGATTCAGCACGTATGGTTTCCCTTGAAATCGGAAGGCGATGTATTTTCGGGATTCCGGAGCGAGAGGAATTTGTAGAAATCCCCATCTTGCGTCGAGCTTCGTGAAGACTCGCATTTCGGATAAGCTTAACTTTATTGTCTCGATGGGTGGGACTGTGTCTCCTCTCGTACCCATATATTGATTTATCTTTCGAGCGTCGAGACAAGGGCGAATATCACCGTTCTCTTTTTTCGTATATGTTATTGGTGAGAAGTATTCGCTCGACTCAGGACTTATGATTCCTTGTTTCTCCCAGTCATCGAATAGTTCTTTGACCTTCGGGATCCAAGCCTTTGGAATTATTCTCTCTTTCTCGTCCATCTTTTTCGTATCCGGGGACATGTTTAAAGCGTGTGTGTATGCTGCGCATCTACCAATCCTTTCAGCGAAGGCTTCGTGGTTTCCTCTCAGGATGTCACCGAACTCTTGAGCTATTTCATTTGATATCTCCAATTCCTTAAGTATTTTCTCGATTTTGTTTTCGATCTCGAATGGAGTTTCGTCCGTTGGTCCGATGTTGAGAATAGGTTCAACGGCACCAAACTGGACTCCGGGTATCTCAATTCGTTTCGATTTGTCTCGTGGATCTACAAAATCGACTAATCGATACCTCACACTAGGTCTTCCATCGTGTTCGTAGAGGAATTCTCGACCTAGTATGATCGGTGCATTGAGGCTCTTATTTATATGGAGCGTTGTTGTCATCTCGATGTCGTCCCCATGCTTATCGATCATTATGAATCGTAGATTTATTGATCCATAGACTCGTATGGCGGGTTTTCCGACGGCGTATCCGACTCTCTGCGTTGGGCAATTCACATGCATGAGATATAAATCTGGATTATGTTTTTCCAGGAATTGGAGGAATTTCTCGGTTATCCAACTATATGGAGAACCTTGATCGATATAGGTCCTGTAAACGTTTCTCGCTTTGCCCATAATGCTATTTATTATGAAGGGCGGAAACCACGGCCTTATATCGACGAAGTTATTCTCGGAATCGATTTCTTCTGGATCCGATTCGACATCATCCATGATATGGAAACAAAACGTTCCATATGGATCTTCTTCGTCCGTTTGTTGAGGATCACCGTCTTGTGATTGCTCGTTTCCTTCACATTGATCGCGATCGTCGTATCCTGAAATCAGGTTGACGTTAGGACTTATTTCGTTGTCCTTTCGATCGACGTGGTCTGCAATTAGGGACGCTAGATTTTCATCGATTAGGTGTGTTTCTTCTTTATTATAGCGGCGTGGGACGGCATAAATGGACCTTTCGTCCCCGGGGATAATTGCTTTATCCTTGTTCTCGTTCTCGTACTTTCGAGTAAAGATTCTTTCGATGTCGAGAATATACACATCCTTGAAATCGGACTTAAGATTCCAAATCCGGCTATTGAATCTCCGAAGTCGGGACCTATAGAGCTGATTGTCCATCCTCATCGGATCCGGCGAGATCGTCGTGACGATTACTTTCTCCACTCGACGTTTTCGGAGCAACTCGTCGAGGAGGTATCGAAGTTTCGAGATGATCGTGTCCTCATCTGCATCTGGATTGAGGATGAATTCTTCTCCAAAGCCGATGATTATACGGGTATTTTCTTTTGCAACTCTTCGTATAACTTCTAGGAGAGGGCCCAACCGATTTAGTTTCTCGAAGCCTGCTGTCTTATCGATACTGAGGTTCTGGGCGCTCGATAACCCTCTATTTCTCAACCAACTCAGGATAGTCGCATCACCGAAGACTTGATAGGTCTTCCACTCTGGTATTACGAACTCGTTCTTTATAACCGTTGTCGATCCATTTTTATCGAATTTTTCGATAGGGCGTCCTATGCGACCGACCATAGGCGCCTTCTTTAGTTTCCCTGACTCTGATGGGAAGCTTCATCGGGAGTATACGAATTTGCGTATTTTTGATCACCGATGTTTAATACTGGCTGTTGCTTTACTTGTTTATTTACATTTCCAGCATTTTCTTCATGGAACAGGCTGTGTAGATACTCGAGTTTCGTTGAGAATTCGACCAGATTCGCAGGCATCAGATTCGAGTATTCGATCTCTATACGGCATCGGTATTTTCTTCACCAGGATCCCGTATATCGTCTGGATGTCTTCGCCACACTCGAGTAATCGGGTGTATATGTGTATCGCGTAGTCGGCCACTGAGTCATATTTTCTCAAATCGTACTGTCCATCTCGAATCGCTTGTACTTGGGCCTGCTTTCTCGATTTATTCCAATAGACGGTCATGAAGTGATCTCGAGCTTGCTGATAGCCCCAATTCTCTCGATAGACTGCTCCTCCTGGAAACTTATTCACGTCCATCATTTTTCCGAAAACTCTACCTAACTGCTCATCGTCTTGATCCAGGTCTTCGACGCAGCTTTCGAACTCCCTAAGGAATTCTTCCGGAGTTCGATGGTCTCTGTGTCCAGTATACGCCGGCATCCTCGAAGGGTCGAACAATCTCGATGCTTTCTGTAACGGCGCTACTCTCGAGAATGTTTGATTTCCCGTAGTTTCACGGCGTCTGCGTACCGGTGTTCGTTCTCTCCGATTTGGGAGGTATGTGGGGACTGTTGTGTCTTTTAGATGTCTCATAATTGTCGGGGGTGGTGTTTCCGATCTATAGTCGACTGGGAAGTTCGATGTCTCCCTCCGAGTAGTTTGCGGAATTGGATCTCTCGAGATAGGTAATCTATCGATTTTCCTTTCGAAGTAGTCGAACTGCTCTCTGATCTGAGATCTCGTTTCTAAGCTCAGTAATTTTATTTGCTCAAGGATTTCCTTGGAACTCGGACTCTGTTCTCTCCTCTTAATGGCACTCACTAGCGTCGAACTGGCTACAGGTTTTTGGGCGGTTTCTCCCTGGCTCTGTGGAATTGTAACTTCTTCGTTTTCTTTGGACGGTGTTTTATCATCCTCGATAGGTATATACAACGAATCGCTATAGAACTGCGCATCTTCGAAGTCGACTTTCTTTTTCGTCTGATCGAGTTCGATCTCGGCTATTCTTTCACGTATTCTCGACGTTGATGGATTCTCGAAAGATTTTCGCTTTGAAATTTCTCTTTCGAGAGCCTTAACCTGATCTTCGAATTCACTGTTCTTCTCAGCCACTTTGACCGTACATAGTTCAGCTGCTCGCCTTCTTTTTTCGCTTTTTTCGAGCATCGAATCTCGTACAACACATTCCCGGCGATATCGGGCGGTACTTTCGGATTGTCGGAGATAGAGGTTCTTGTAAAACTCAACCGGGTCGGTTCCCTTGGGTGGTTCGGGCACCTTGTTTGAGTCGAAAGCCCATAAATTTTTCGACGTTTCTTCTTCCTCCATATTGGCGGATCCCTTAGTGACGTTCACCTCATCTTCGCCCATCGCGATTTCTCGAATATTCGTCACTTCATCCCTGCTTCGTCTCCTCGGGTGGTCGGGGGTGTCAAAGGGGTTGGGATTATCGTCATCCCTAATACCGTCCATCTCGGACGAAATCTGCTGGCCAAAGTTTAATAATAAATAAAAAAAAAAAAGAAAAGGCTAATGTTTCCCCTAACTAAATCGATACGTTTTATCCTAACAGACTAGCAATCGATGTCTATGGCTCTGCTCGTCGATATACCTGGAACAGGGGGGATTTACGGCTCAGCTATTACTAACAAGCATATCGACTTAATTAATTAATGGGTAGGTCATACTTTTAGGGGAATCTTCCGGAAGTATAGTATCGAAAATATTTCTAGAATCCCTAAATTATAATGTATGTTATGAATTGGACCAAGATCCATAACACAGGGCAGATAAAAAAATCGATTCAGACTTAACTACTTTACTTTAAGTCAGTACGTCGTAAATACGATTACGGGAATACGGGTGGCTTTTAATCTAGCCTATCTTTTAATTTTATTTCAATACACACCCGTACGATGTTATTTTAGTCTGTTAAGAGTCGTTAAAAGACAGTTTGTCGAACAATAAAATACTGGGCCACTAAAAGCGACGTACAATAGTTAGGTTAACTACGATAACTATTTTCTACGGCACACTGCCGATAAAATGCTAAGATCAAAACATGATCGGTAGGCTTAGGGCCATAGCAAATGACTGTAACGACTAACAGTCTTGGACACACATATATTTATTAAGGAAGCTTGCGCCTCGAACGGGACATTATTTATCACACTAATAATCGAATTAAACACGAGGGACCCAATCTTCGAACACCAGGTTGTTTTAGTAGTTTACGTTAAGTTTATTATTTTTATCAAATTTGGGTTGACACGCTTCGTAAGGCATAGAGCTAAACGCTGAAGTCGATGTGGCTTTCACTGCAGTTTACTTGCTGCATTTGCGTCTTAGAACGGAGAAAGACTTCCTCCAATTAGCACACGTGGGAATCAGATGCCCAACAAAAGAAAGATGGCCGCGGCAAACACGGCCAGTCAACGGTCGCCAGACACTTTTGGTAAATTTGGATAGTGCCAATCCCGATATGAACAGGTTGATCAGACCTATCCAGCTTAAAGGATCGCTCTAACGATCATGCTGAGCAACAAACCGATCGGATGGGTTTTAACAAAACTCAGATGGCGGACTTTGTTTCTTCTCGTACGATCTTTCTACTCTTATTGATAGGATATGGTAAAAAAGAAACCCGAAAAAAAAAATGAAAGGTAGGAAACGGAAATAATTTTGGACGGGTGGTTCGAGAATAGGATCGAAAGAAAGAGATACACTCTTCACATTCGTCGATATACAGCCGCGTAAACTACAGTACCGAGTAGCAATGCGGATCTTCGAATAACATGAGGTTGTACATATCCGCATGTGAAGGTTTTAGTTTAAGAATGGACGATTCTCGAATTACACCCTCATAACGGACGGAATTAACATTAGGACGGAAGGTTGTGGATAAGGCGTTTGCATTAGGCTCGGCCACAGAACTCGAAAGACAAGTCGATCAAGTCCTGTCACGGTCGCCAAGTAAAACGTAGATGTGACGTCCGAAAACGAACGTACATCCCGAGTATAGGGAATGATATCACGATTCGAAGTATATCAACAAGTCTCGATCAATCGTAGAGTCGAAACCACAAACCAGCTCAAACAGTTAGGCCACCAGCCTACCAGCGATAGCTCCCAAGGCCTACGAAGTATATCGGGCGAATTTACGTATGTGGAATTAAATAAGTTGGCCGACCCATTATCACAGTGTATACTTTATTACAATCGAAAATATTACTTACAGTTATGGTAACTACAATCAGGTCGTGCAGGTTATTCTTCACATCGCCACATGGTTCTCGAAGTTCGGTGAACCATCAAATCTCGATCGATTATTCGTTTTGAGTTCGAAAGAATAATATCGCGAGTTATTTAATTTCTACTACTGGCATTCACATTCGAAAATATCGGTGAAAACAATAAAAAGGTGGCTTGCTGCCGTATAAAGAGCTGTATTTGCCGTGAATAATATTTCGTATTCACGGCGGACTAAAAACGATCACGTCTAAAACGAGACTGACTGTTCACTCATTAGCCTAAAACGTGAACAGTCAAAGAGATTAGAAATAGTTCACCGATGATCGATATCTTATTATTACACGTCACTATATCGTTAAATACTCATCGGTCGACGTGTCTTTATGTTTATTATATTTCGGGAATTTATTCCCGATGGGGAATCGGCGTATTTCTTGTTTATCTTATCGATATTATAAACTTAGAGTTCGTGAGCCGTTTCCTATCGTATACTAGTATACAGTCAATGGTGACGTGAAGGGAAGGCTACGGGTAATTCAGATGCCACAGTATGATGTATCTCACACACACTAGCACATATAAAAGCGATTGAGCGTGAAGTAGAATGATATTTTGTGTAATTAGCTTCTACTTATAACCATTTTACTCACACTAATGAAATGATCCAGCGTACTTAGCAACGAAGTAGTATATAGCCTATGTCCCAGTTAATTTCCACAATCAGCCTTTATCAAAAATTCTTACGCACCTACTATTTTGAAGTCAAATTCTATAATGAATCTGCATTATAGCTTTTGACTGAATGAAATTAGTTATTGTATATAATGCGCATCACGGAATTCTATAATTATAGAATTTGACAAGTTTTATCAATATTATTCGTTAGTCAAAATCAATAAACCATCGAATAGTAATAGTCAAATTAATTTAAACGTACTTATTATTAATAAAATATAATATAGTAAAATTTCAGTCATATCAAGCATTTTATTTTATTTTTTTTTAATTTACAATAAATTCTCGCGGATAATATTATACAAATATTAAAAAATATTCTCACTATTTGTTTATGTTATTTTGACGCATGTTTAAAGCAATCGTTGGAGTTCTAGCCCTTCGGGAGACAAAGTTGTCCATTTTCACCAAATTTTGTCATTTATGGTACAAAAAAGAACGAGAAGGAATAAAGGAAAATTGAAAAAATGGAGAATCGAGGGCGCAGCGTAAGTGAAGCTGCAGGTAACATCTATTTATTTCATATGTACACACTAGGTGTACCTGTATGTTATAGCTAGAATACCTATAGGCTAAAAAACCGATTCATCACTGCCTTCGGTATTGGTTGTCCATTAGCCTGAGTTATCTTGACGTGAAATCATGATTTAATTTACCTATAAACTCAAATACTACTGAGGCTCACACCTGCTCTCTATGTTGCTATAGATAAACTTTTCTCATCTGATAAAACAACTATATACCTATTTTACGAACGTGTTTTAACAAACTCAAAACTGCATTTTCAAAACAAGAAAAAAACATTTAATATACAGAATATTTGTATGTGGTGTTAAAGAGAGGTTACTTGTATGTTGCAACAAATTAACTACACATTCATTCAAACATATGTAATTTATAAGTTCTTGAGCTTCTGAGATGCACGCTCGCCAATTCCACCACAAATCGACACGCGATCTCCAAACATGCGAATATAAATTTCCATATTTTTCATAAGGTAAAGAGGTTCTAACTAGTTTGACCAGAGTTTCAAAATAAAATGAGTCTAGACAACGCAATTGAATCGGATTACTGTCATCGTATTATTGCAAAATCAGTTTAATACATGACCAAATGTGACTCATTTAATGTCGAATATTTTGCCTGCTTACACTACGTATTTGTTTTCCCAACTGTTTCTTTTCAGAAGGGAAAATAAAACAGTTATAGTATAATTATATGTAACGTATTATAAATAAAGAAAATAATAGGTAAGAGGCGGACTTTTTTTTATTGTCTATATTAACTGGCTATGTCAGAATGGGAGTAGTATATATTGCTCCTTTTTTTCCTAACACCAATATTTTTTCATAGGGAGTAGTTTACTTTTTCACTTTTAGGTCCCCATATTATCACCTGTTAACTTCAAAAAAACAAATTTTTTCCAGAAACTTTGGGAAAATATTACACAGAGTTTGTGTTTTGGATAATGGACATCATGAAACATGAAGGTTTCAAATATACTGAAGCTGATGCTACTCCCTTCCACACCACCCTAAAAACAAAAAACAAAACTTCGTAAAATAAAATGTTTGACAACTATCAACTTCAAAACTATGGTGACTATGAAATGAGTATAGATGACCTAATTTGTAGAAAAAGTCATGAGAAACTTTTTCAACACAGCTAAACTCCTCTGTTGGATTAACCCTTAGGTAATAAAATCAGAAAAACAACTGTAAAGTATGGTTTGTTTAAAACATCTTGGGGGCTGAGAAGGAGTATCAGTTTGAAAGGTGGTAAGTATTCGATTTTATATAGTTAGTTCCCTGATACAACAAACCATTAAGGGGAAATAAAATAGTATCTTTACTTTTTTTTTGAGAAAAATGGGGGTGGCAATGTGGCAAACAAAAAAGTCTGCCACATTACAAAAAATAAGTCACACTACCTACTGTTGAAAAAAGTTCGCCATAGTATCTGTAAATTTACTTAATAATATAATAAAAGTACAATCCCCTATTTACGGTCAAAATTAAAATAAATTGTAGGAAAAATATTCAAAAAATTAATGTCCATTCGCTAACTATCAAGCAATAAAAAATATTTCGTTTTTCCACATGTTTCACAAAAATAATAAATTGAACAGTGTTATCAGGTCAGTGCAAGCCACTTTACGGAATTTTAGGGCTTGTGCATATTATGTATCACTATAATGAACATACAAGCCAGTCGAAATTAATTCAACAAAATTAATTCCTCTAAATTATTTCATCACTATTATTTCACCAATATTACTCAGTTAAATTCCATCAGCATGCGCCAACTACCCAGCAACTAACAAAAACCAAACTTAGACAAAAAGACAACAGATTTTTTTTTCAATTTTTTCCTTTGTTTATTCTGCCAGCAGAAGTCATGGGCTGACACAAGCCAAAGAACCAAGAAAATGCGTTTCAGGGCTTGTATTATGTATATGCACGCATATTATGAATTTCAGCTGATAGTGCCAAATGTTTCCTTAAGTCACGATATGCAAAACAAACTTACCTTCAACCCTGTATCTTAATACCAGATAAATTGTAACATGTAGATCTGATTTTATTCAAAAACCTACATAAACAATCATCATTGAAGGTAACTTTCGACAGCCCGTAGGTTAAGGACTAACAATTTTCTGAATTTTTTTAGTATTGAAAATTTTTTTCCAGTAAGTTTGTAAAAAAATGTCTGCCACCCAATTTTATGCCTGAATTGTAAGAGAAGGGTTAGATAATGACTGTAAAAAATGTGGAAGGAGAAAATGGTTATGGAAAATAAAGTGAAGGTGGTAACGTTGTTTCATTGTTTATTTAACGAATATGAAAATAAAATAAAATGAAAAATGAACAAACTCCTCATTTTTTCAGAATTTTATTCATTTTCAATACCCTCCTCTCGTTGTAGCAAAGTGCGAAACCGGTTAATTTTTATTAAAATTTTTATTTATTCCAAGTTCAAAAATAGAACCCCCACAGGTCAGTACTGACTGTGTTCCCCTCTCACCGAATCGCTCACAAATTACACACAACTAGTCCGATGAAGATGAACGCCTACAGCAGTCTAAATGCACCGAGTTGACGTCATACAACCATTCATCAATCAGTGCAAACAGTTCATATACACATTATTATACAGTACACACAGTCCTACATATAATTATGACGGTTTATATTCTGCTGGAGTGCACCACTGCCGACGGGCACGCCGCATTGACAGTGCTTCTCCACAAAAGCGCACACCTTTTAATGCGTGTACGATTTTAACGTCAATTCGCACGTGCATTGCCAGAGAGCACACTTACAACCGGTTGGGTACCGGTTTTCTGGCGATTATCCTCCGTCGCAAACAGAACGTGTGCTCTGGCAAAGACAACGTGTTCTCAATTTTTTTCTTTAATTTCTTTTTGTTTTTTTATTTTTTGTATTTTTTTTTTGCTCGCGAATACCAACAATTTTTTTTGTCCCTCATATACTCTCGTACATTAGACACGGCTCCTATAAGACGGCTGTACTCTGACAACCTCGTCCATATTTTATGAATGGTATTGACGGTCGCGCCACCATTCACGTTTTCTAAAACGCAATTGAGAAAAATATTATCCAATGAAGTGAAACTATTACTGTACGTGGTGCCTATATGGGAACGTATTCAAATGTATACTGGTGTATATACCTATGTATGTATATTGGTGGTACAGTGGTACACTGAGGTGGTACTGTGTGTCGTGTATCCCCTGTATTTATGAATGAAAAATTCAGAATAGTGAACGACGACGACAAACGAAGCGGAGGCGTAATTACATATAGCGTGTCCACCGTTTTGACAGATTGTCTCGTCTCTCCATGCAAGACCTGTGCAAGACATGAAAGAGTGAAAAATAAGAAGATACAAACACAAAATAGGAGGAGTTTTCCCTTTTTTTAGGGGGGGCGAATACCCTGGCACATATTTTACAAGTACATCACTGGTCGATTATAACGCGTTTTTTTTTGTTTTTTGTTTTTTTTTAGAGAACAATGATAGAGGCGCATAAATAATGCGACACCAGACGCGTATTCGTCGAGTATAGCAGCTATACGAGCTATACGCATATGTATACAATGGAAACGGTTAGTCATTTTCCCATAAACAGCCAAGTAAAGAGAAAACGAGCAGTCTTTTATAAAAGCTGCAACAATAATTATGACGAACTGTTGGCAAATCGTATTTACACGGTAGTGTAGACTAAAATGTTACGTCAGTACCTTTATTAAGGGAGGGCGTCCATTTTAAGAGACTTTATGGATTATTTTTTAGTATATTCATTCTTCAATATTATCTGATGTACTCATATCTCAGGTCACGTCGTCGATTTCTGGCGTTGGGAGAACTAAAAGGCGCTTATATGGCACTCATAGAGCCTATTATACCAACACCTATTCGTGATGAGTCAAAATTGGTAATGGTTTTACATAGTCGAGTGAGGAGTGTTCATTTTGGTTCTGATGATTGATCTTGCACTTCCTGCAAGACTAATACCGAACGTAAAACTTGAGAAAAGGTACGAGAACATTGTAAAAATTGGGAAGTCCATGGATAGTGGAGAGGTAGTGCTCATCATCAAGTGCTATCACTTCTGAAAGGGTGTTTATAGAGATCGTTTACATCTTTTTACATGATATTTCCCATCAGGAAAAAAGCATCCATATCTTCTACCTACAGTTATTTTTTACGTAGCTGTCAATTATATAACCTACTAGCAGGAGTGGGCAAGATCACAAAAAAAATGACTCGAATTACAAATCCTTTTCAATTTTTAAAAAAAGTTCCGAATCCGGATCAAGGATGACCTAGAAAAAAAATGGATCCGTCCAGATAATTTTCACGAATCCTATGTATGATTTAAAAACATGTTTTTTCATAAATTTTGAAAAAAAAATTTTTTTTCAAGTATATTCTACATTTTTCCTGTTTTATCATTTTTTTTTTGAAAATTTGAAAAAACGGATCCTGAGAAAAAGATCCGAACAAATACTACAGATCCTTCCCCAGAAAATGATTCTAATCACGGATCACGAATCCTTCAAATAAAAATGATCCGAGATCCGTGATACGAATAATTTTAATCCTGCCCACTCGTGCTACTAGCAAAAATAATAAAACAAAATCAAGTTTTAGTCATTAAAAATTTCATTTCTCACATTAAATATTATTTCGTTTCATAATGTCTGTTTTGTGTTTAAAAGCAGTTATCAATCGAACATACATGATCAACCTTTCAGCAATTTTCATTTTTTCCAGCAGAGCAAGACCTTTTTGTACTAGACTTCCCAATAATGTTGACAGTCTGGCTTCTTTTTGTTTCATTTACCAACCCCATTTGATCATTTCCCAGTAAACCAAATCGATCTACAATCGATACTAAATTGGTACCGATTTTAGTCGGCTTTTTATCCAATATATTTTGAATTTATTTTACAAAAGTGGCGATACCAAAACCAAAAATAGAAGCAAAATCGTTGAAACCAAGACTGGGGATATTGATATAAGGATAAGACCAAGACCAAATGTACAAAATGATAATTTTCCTCTTGCATGGTATGAGTTTTTCTTAAAGTTATGAAAACAAAAATAAAAATACTGTAACAAAAAGTTACAATCAACATGTCAAAATTCATCAAATCTTATGAGGAAGATTATTTTAGACTACCATTCACAACTGTTTTACCATATTATAATACATTCGAAACTCCATGGATGAACCCAGTCACAGACGAATATCCAAGACAGGTCAACACTTACCAACAGATCAATGGGCCGCCCTTACAACCAGTATTCCATGACTTTTGCTCATCTTTCGAAACCATGCGGAGCACGCTGTAAATATGCAGAATCAGCCAGTAAGGAAAATTCGTCTCTACGATCATAGACTTCGTGAACGTAGGTCAATTACTTCAACAAGTGCTTGTAGAACTGGCTACGACATAATTATGCCTCAGTTCTTCTCAACGGACATTAACTGTTGAAATCGGTCAAATAATATTCATTAAAAACACATCTGTACTTGATAGGTCAGGTACAGGGTTTTTTTCAGGGTAACTCCTCCAAAACTACAGGACACATTTCAATAATTCCAAAACCGAGGAAAATAATTGAAAACTCTAACGCAACAGCAGCTCCGTTAGAAAAAGTACGTTTTCGAAAAATGTAAAATTAAGTAGTCACTAAAAAATTATTGATAAATCGTAATAAATATTTGTTTTGAATTATGTTCCTCTTGGTCAAAAATTAGGCATTTTATAGGCGAAATAAAAACAAAAATTGTTTTACCAGAAGTACCATACGACCGATCCTAACCAAAATTTGTAACAAGTTGAAATATTTGTTACAAATTTCATAGCTATTAATCGAAAATTGATAATTTTACAGCCCAAAAAAAAAACTAAAATAAATATACTGGAAGTATCTTACGGCTGATCCGCACAAAAATTTATATCGATTTATAATATATCATAATTAATATTTGTTTCAAATTTCATAGCTATTAGTCGAAAATTAAAAATTTTATAGCAAAAATAAAAACGAAAGTAGCCATACCGAAAGTATCGAACAGCCGATCCGTAACGAAATCAATAGATCAGGTCTTTGGATTAGTACTAATATTCGCTCCAAATTTACATATATATTTATGCATTTAAGTTATTAGTGCAAAATTTTCCTTGAGTTATGAAACGAAAAACGTACCTACCCCCACCCCCAGATCGTTCAATGATTTCAAGGTTAATAAGATTTTCAATGAAAAAAACCTACCTAAAAAATAGAAATATGAAATTTGAAAGAACATGTTTAAACCACGATCTAAGGGCGTGATCAACAGTCACAGCTAATTTAAGTGAGGAACAAAAAAAGTTCAAGACAAAGACCATAGCAGTCTTGTTCATAGCCTCGCACAGCTAAGTCTTGATCCTAGCCTACGCCTTGCTCGAAAGATTTTTAAGTAGGTTTCCTTTAGAAAATGTACTTATTACGCTTGGTGCGGTATTACCCCTAAGTGTTGGGGGTGGGTACGCTTTTCGTTTTATGACCTCAGGAAAATTTTCGAACCAATAACTCAAATTTATATTATTATGATAAACGTACAACTTGATTTTTTAAGACAAAATTCAACGAAAATTATTCAGACAAAATTCTAGGCACATGCGCCAACTACAGATGTTTCGTTGTTTCCATCCTAATAACGAAATGATTAGTGTTGCCAGATCAGTACAAGCTATTCGCGGCGCTTCAGGACTTGTATATGTATATATATGCACAGATATGAATAGATATAGTCAATTTCTTGTTCCTCGGTATAGGTCACAATTTTTGCCCGATAATCAAAAAATTTGGTACAAACATTTGTATTAAGCCAAGGACCAGACCTAATTATTTTGGTGCGGATCAGCCGGACGGGTACTTCAGGTACCACCATTTTTGTTTTTATTTTGGGAGGAATAAATATTTATTTTAATTCATCGTAGCACGCTACCAATTTTCGCGCGGATCGGCCGGAAGGTACTTCTAGTACATACATTTTTATTTTTATAATGATCATAAAATGCGAAATTTTGGAACCATATGTACAAAATTTGAAACAAATATTTATTATAATTTATTGTAGCTTGCTACCAATTTTGATGCTGATCGACCTGACGGTATTTCCGATAAACTTTTTTTTTTCCGCTTCTTTTTTCTAATTTGTGTAAACTTTTCTTTTTACAAAAATTAACCACATGTTCATGTTTTATAAATTTTTTATTTCATAATTTATTATATTTCTTTTGTTTTATTTTAAACTGTATAATTATGTTCCACAATACTTAATCATCTTAATTGATTTTTCATTTTTTCAGGTGATAATACTTTTAAATTTTATATTGTCTAATATTTTGTCAGTAGCTAACACATTTCATACAAACATAACATACCTTTAACGCATGTAAACTTACAGACAATTAATGTGGCCATCAAAATTCATTTTTCTTTTTCTCGATAACCTACTATTTTTAGCGACGCTTGCTTCCCTAGAGTTTTACTCTTGTTCTTGGACAAATTAGATTTACCATTGAAGGCCCTGAAAAATATACAAGAATCTTGTCTTACCGCAAACACATGTACACTAAATCATTAAATGAAGAGAAAGAAAAAATTAAAACATAAATACCGAAAATTATTCAAGTATACCTAGCAAAGGTGACAAAATATCGAAATCTATCGACAATATCGATATCAATTTTTTTTCTCGATAATTTTTATTGTACAGTTTACTTAATAGTTTAATCCAAATTAGTTTTTTTTTGTGTGTGTTTTATTTGCGCAGTGACGGACCGGTTGAGGGCGACAAGTCGATAAATGATTTTCTCATTAAAATATACGATGTTATTATTTTTAAGTAGGTTCTATGAAAATCTACTTATTAATTTCGATCTCATAAAATGATCTGGCGGTGGGGGATGGTACATTTTTCCTTTCATAAATAATAACCCATGAAAAACTTTGAGCAAAAAATTTAAATTCATAAAACATAGATATACCTATACTTATAATATGTAGGTACCTACCTATACCTGAGCCATTTTTTTGTTGCCATGGTACAGGTCTCAATTTTTGTTCGATATAGTCACGAAATTTGATACGAACATTAGTAATAAGACATAGGCCTGACTAGTTGATTTTAGAGGGAATCGGTCAGATAGTACCTACTTATTTTTGTTTTTATTTTGGATATAAAATGCTTAATTTTAGACCAATAGTTGAGAAATTGGAAACTAATATTTAATAAAACTTCTGGCAATATGCTACTAATTTTGATGCGCATCGGTCGAACGGTACCTCCATAAAATCAGTTTTTGTTTTGATTTTGAAAAAGGAGTAAAGCTTTTAAACTGTGTAATTTTAGGTCAACAGTTACAAAATTTAATACAATCATCAATTATGATCTATTACGAACTTTTAAGCACCTAATTTTCTACATTTTGAAAATCTAAATTTTCTAACGGAGCTGCAACTGAGTTAGTTTTTTTAACCCTATGATGACGACACGAAATCCGGATATTCATATCCAAATTTAAATTTTCAAAAGTTTGAGGAGGAGCGCCTACAAAATTCCTTTACCCAGGTGAAAGAAAACCCTAGTTACGCCTGTGATATGTTTAAGCAGAGGTAATGAAAATGGGAAACAATCAAAAATTTTCGATATCAATTTGCCATCTCTAATACCTAGTGAAAAATCGAATATTATTTTTTCAGTTTTTTAGGTAAATACTACTACTGAAGTTTTGAATTTGGTTTTGGTCTTAGTTTACGCATCGCAATTTGTATAGAGTATAAGACCAAGAACAATTTGCCCATCACCGGTTAAGTACTACCTGGAAAAGCATGAAAAATGAGGTGATTCATTGAAAAATTTATAAAAATTTCGATACAATAATCTAAAGTTATTTATTTATTTACTTATTTATTTATTTATTTATTTATTTATTTATTGATTTATTTATTTATTTATTTACTTACTAATATATTTATTTCATTTTTTCGACACAAATTACGATTTGGAACGATTAAATGGACTCACACTCTGAAAGTGCGGAAATAGCGGTTTTTCTAATAACAACAACAACAACAACAACAACAACAACACTGCAATAGACCATTTAAACTGGTTTCTTATTCAACAGGAGCATCTATGTGCAGTGAGGCATACGGCAGAAATTAGCTCATCCACATATGATTGAGTTTCTTAAATTACACGACCAGTTAGACTCGCTGTGTGTAATTGATGCTTTTGAAAAACAAGATCTGTTAGTATTAATTAAATTACAAAGAGAGTAATAGAAATATATCTTCAATCGCCGCCCAACATTTAATTAAACTCGAATAATCGTACAACTTCATTTCACGTTGGTCATCATTGCTTCAAACATGCATTATGTCCATGTTATTAAAATCATGTGTAACCTAACTAAATTTTCGGGAATTTTTGGTACAGGTATTTTTCTCAAAGATGCAAGCCTTACATGGCTTTAAGGGTATACGATATACCCAAATTTTTCCAGATAGATACAAGCGGCGAGAAAACGATTTTTTTATAATACGTGATCCGAAAGACAATATTTACACTTAGCTATGTTTTGCAAGCCAAAAGGAACGCTTTTCATTGACCGCAGCATAACCTCAATGTAAAGAATAATGCTGCTTCCGTGTAAAAATTTTTACATGGAGGTTAGAAGGCGACAAAATTAACTTTCTTTCTGATGCAACGTTAATCTATAAGACTGCTATTGAAATGACGAACTCCAACTTACTGATAATGTTTTTATTTAAATAATATTAAAAAAAGTCACATAACTCCCATCTTATTAAAAATATTTTTTAAAAAAATACAAAAAAAAAATACTCTAAATAGGAGTTGAATCTGCAACCTTCTACTTGACAGTCTTACTCTTTAAACATAACACCACAGTTGCTGAGGCCAGAAGGGGTATGTTCTCTATATTTTATCATTTTGAAAGTACTTCACCCATCAAGATTATTTATGAGGGATTTAATTAACATTCTGTCACTTTCTGATCATTAATTATAAAAAAATACCTTCCTCAACAAGGTTCAAAGTGAGTGCACATAACTCGGGGATTTTTCACTCTCTGCGCTCATTTTGCAATTTTTCCCTAGCATGTAAACACTCACTTTTGAACTTTGATGCGTAATATACTATTTTCTTTTTCTTTTTTTTTCCAGACAGGAAAAGCACATCTTCCTTTAAATTTTTAAATAAAATAATTTTCTATCAGACTTTTCATCCTTGTACAGAAATTTTGTTCTGTTTTCCAATATCCTAAAGAATTAAAGAAGTTTCCCAATTATGGTTAGATTATCACATCTGAGATCTAAGTAATCAAGATCTAGATAGGTAACAATAACTGTAAAAACAAAAAAATTTGCATACTTTTTTGCCATACTGAATAATATTTAATAATTTTTAAAAAAATGAAAAAAGATTTTTGTAAATGTTATAAATGAATTCTCAGAATGCTCCTACGTTTCAATATGAAGCTGGAATAGGTTAAATACTTTTAAACTTATTTACAATAAGATTTGTATTTTGAAGGTTCACGTGATATTTTACTTGTATCCCATAGAGCCAAATTCCTATTTGAGGCATTTCCTGAGATAAGTGGAAAGGTACCAGAGGTACCACATTCGGGCTTCTTTAAACAGCACAGAAGGACCCAAATTTATGATTAAACCGCAATTTTCAAGTAAATGTAGGAAGAGTGCACCCCAGGGCCATATTATCTGTAAAAGGGTTTTAACGAAAATACAAGTTCTAAAACACAAATTAAATTAAATTTAAAAAAAAAAAAAAAATTTAAAAAATTATTCTTTGTTTCACTAAATTTGGAGTGTTTACTGGGTGTTTTTAAAGGTATAAAATAACATAATGTTGGCTTTTTTTCTTCACTTCTGTATCTCAATTAAGAGTCACATAGTATTGTGCTTTTTCACAAATTTAAAAAAAAATATTCTGCTGGTTTACAATGTTTGCCCAGGCCATGGTTTATGATTGGCTATTGTTTAGTAGGCACCAGAAAATTAAAGATGTGAGGTTGGCCACTATCATTGATATTGCGAATACTTTTCATACTTTTAGGGTGAACTGAAAATTTCTAATTGGGCACCAAGTTAATAATTTATCAAAGACTTTCCTCCCAGTGAAAAGGAAAGATTATTTTTCGGTCAAAACATTTATTAATTGAAACTTACTAATTATTCATAAAGTGCAGAAATTTTTGTCATACCTAAATTTTTTACTTACAAAGACAAAATCCTGATGACTTTTATGGTGAATTTTTTCGCATTAAATTAATTCAGTGTTCCAAAAAAAATTATTTTAGGTGTAACCAAAGTATTGTGAATCATAAAACCTGGTGATCTGGATTCAACTACCAAAAGTCGAAGTGGATGATAACATTTTTTACATGTTATTTAACCAGTCGATTATGGCTAAAAAGGTCAGATTTATTGAATTTTTAATTACAGTAAAAATAAATAACAAGCATTTTTGTACTTTTCATTTTTTTTCTTCATAAGGTGTTTTACAGAGGTAAGCATTGTTATATCAGAATAATTATTGGTACTACATTAATGGTTTTTGAGAATTATGAAGTTTCTTTTCAAAATATAATAAAATAATTATATCGTAGATTGAGTTGTGAAGTGAGGTGAGTACTCATTGACATGGGGTAAGATTAGGTACGATAATGATGTAGTATAAATATAGATTAAAATTGATTATGAGGATGACCACTGATAGGTTTTACTGCAAGGGGACTCAACCAAGTCCTAGACACATAATTTATCCAGACACTTCAAAATCATTGCATTTTTCTGTTTCAGAGTTTTTGGTTAAAATTTGAATACGAATGAAGAATATTGACTCTTATCCAGATGAATTCCTCCTGAATGAAGACACCCCTTTTGAGACACCACTAAAGTAACTAACCATGGCTACAGACTACAGCTACTAAGCATGTTCCCAAACACTGCATTGACCATAACCACTGACCATTAACCATATCTAAGGATCACTTCCCCTAAACGTGGTCACTGACATCAGTCATTAACAATGAATACTCAGAGCAGCCCACAATGACCACTAGGAACAGACTTAAGTTACCAATCACAACCACCAACCCCAACCACTAGCTGCAGTTAATAATCATACACACAAACTGCAGTCACTAACTATCACTACCAACTATATTTGTAGATACTGATCGCAATCATCGTCGTATTAAATTTTAAAAACTCACAGAACTCTTTGAATTCGATACAGGAGGCGGACTTCTCCTTCGGCTCCTTTCTTCTGTCGCCGGTAAAATGATTCCTGCGAAAAGAGTAACGCGATATCCATTAATATTATTAAAAATTCACAAGTGTTTTGAGTGGCTTGGTGGTTTCGTGCACAGCTTGGCAATCGAAAGGTTTCAAGTACGAGAACCTCCGGGTACTACATTCCGGACCCAAAAACGTAGAAGCATTATGATCGATATCAGCACTACAGTATGTGATTGAAAAAATTCAAGATTGAAGAACATCGGGCATCGCATCATGACCATCACCCTCTCCCACCTCGACATCAAATGTAACTTCTGGGCGCTGCA
Source organism: Ericerus pela (assembly GCA_011428145.1). Lineage (NCBI taxonomy): Eukaryota > Metazoa > Arthropoda > Insecta > Hemiptera > Coccidae > Ericerus > Ericerus pela. The sequence goes on along the minus strand of WOFM01000140.1, from coordinate 206,642 downwards.
GGGTAAAATGGTCATATAGCCAAAACCCAATTAAAATTCAAAAAATGTGAATAATATTGCTCTAATTTGATAGCGTTGGAAAGGAGAAAATAAGTCTTAAAATAATTAAAATATTCAAAACGTAAGTATTCCGCTCCTAAAAATCATTACACTGAAAAATACTGCACGAAAATAAGATAAATTAAGAATTCAATTCTTTCTAAACCCACAGAGTCGTCAAGGAAATGTGCCTTTCAAGGTTACAACATGTTTTAGCAAATTTACTTGTCAATTTTTTTTTTTATTTTTTTTTTTAATGGCACCAGAATCATTAAAGTTGATCTCATAGTTATGAAAGGGTACGTTTTTACGATTAAGGAAAAAAAATGGCCTATTTATATAGAGAATTTATAAGTATACCGTACCATTAAATTTTTAGACACTACCTACATTTGCTATGTTCAGTTTATTCGTTGATTATAACATTAAATCAACCCGAGATGAATAGCTCAGTACTGATATAACTATTCTGATGCTTAGGAACGGTTTTGAGCGAGGAAAACTTCTACCATGACTGAAAATCCTGTATATAGACTCTCAGAACTGGCTCAAAAATCGCCAGTGTTTGCCGAGGATTTGGCTCTCCCATACTTAACCGTATGAAGTGGCAGAACACACAAAATACTGTTGAAGACCTTCTAGTGTGAATATCTCTCACAACAAGGTATTCCACAGTGGTGACATCGAAGTGATTTTTTTGGCTATGTCGTGGGTGTCTAGGCGCGTTGTGCTTATACAAAAAATAGGCGCGGTGAGCTGGCGAGTTACTCGCTTATGATACAAATTTTTTCACAGACCAAGACACCTTTGGCTGTCAAAGCAGAGGTCTAACTTTGAAAGAGGGAAATTAAACCCCCCTTCCAAATATATTTGCCAGAAGGGAACCAAGAGAAGTAGACCTGGAGGAACAAAATTGCCCTCATCCGCCAACTCCTCCAGCTTCGACAAGAGACTCAGAAGTTTTTGATACTTCTGAGAAACAAAAACGAATATAGAGGCCAGAAGCCTTGCATTTGGGAGCTGTCATTAACCCAAATGAGACAACAGCTCGCACACTTAGAAGTGGTTGTCTTTTGAGCTAAGACTCCGACCCTTCGACACCAGACCAACAACTGACAGAGTCTGGTGGAACCTTCGTAAGAAGCAACTCCAAAGAGATACAGCAGAGGCAAACAACAATGCCCAACTCCAATGGAAATGGTAATGCGACGAACCAGACATCAAATCAGCCTGGGACAGGTGGAAGCGATCAGCCACAGCTGACCCCCAAAGTGCTTGCGCAGCTACTACAGCTGTTGCAGATGCAGAATCAGCAGAACCCTACAATCCAAAGGCGGAGGATCGAGATTCCGGAATTTTTGCCAAATGAGGTAGAACTCTGGTTGACTCTCCTCGAAGGTCGTTTCAAAACAGAGAACCTACAGAATGACCAGAAGTATACACACATTTGCAGCAGGATGCCCGCAGAATTAATACGCCGCATTCCGGATATCATGAAATGCCCTCCAGCGGAAGCAGACAAGTACAGTTGATTCTGCAAGAAAATTCGCAATGTGTTTGGTTAGACCCAAAATCAAATAAATGATGATGTCATGGGTGGAATGAAGATGGGAGACGATAAACCCTCCATCTTCATGGCCAAATTAAGACAAAAAGCCTATAATATCGTATCACCATTAGTGACTGGGAACCAGTTCTGCAAACAACTGCCCCAAAATGTTGTGCAGTGTCTGGCAGCTGTGGGTACCACGGTAATCAACAACTCCGAGGACCTAGACTTCTTGGCAAAGAGTGCTGATTGTGCACTAGAACATTCGAGATCAGCATCTTCAATCTGTGCAGTATAGGCAGATATGGGAGAACTAGCCCAGCTTAGAGCCCAGATAGCTCAGCTGACTAGTGAAATAAAAAAGAACAATAATAACTCAAGAAATGGTAGAAGTAATAACTGCTCGAAAAGCAGGAGCAAAAACAACAGAAACAATGATAGAAAATACTGGTCTAGAGACTGAAAGAGCAATTCTACCAGGGGTCAGAGTCCAACTCCCCCTAGAAGATTATCATCCCCCAAACCCCTGTCTCAAAACTGAGATGATAAATCCTGCTTTTTTTACAATAGATTTTGCACGGAGGCCACCAAGTGCAACAACAGATGCCATTGGTGGGGAAAGACATACAATAAGTCGAAGCCATCAAAATAGAAAGAGGAATTGTCTATGTGGCTGAAGATCCCTTGAAAAAGTACTCACGCCACCTGTTCATCAAGGACAGGACTAACAGAAGTAGTTACCTTATTGACTCAGGTGCTGACTTGAGCATTTTACTAGTAAGTAAAAACCAAAAAGCATTTCCTCCGAAATACTACCTCCGAACTGTGAATGGTCAAAACCTTACAGCTTACGGAATAGAATCCACCAAAGTAAGCATCGGTTTGCAAAGAGACATGACGTGGTTCTTCACAATTTGGATGTTCCAACAACAATCCTGGTCGCAGATTTTCTTGCAAACTACGGCCTGGTCATAAACCTTAGAAATGGAAAGATCATAGACAACAATACTAGTCTATGGGTGGAAGGCAAAACGCTAGCGTACCAACTGGACACAAACATATCCAGCTGCACTAAAGTCGACAAACAGTTCCTACGGATTCTGTCAGACTATCCTGGAGTCACTCAACCATCAATTAGCAGGCATCTGACCTATAAACATGACACCGTTCATTATATAGAAACTAAAGTACCGCCATGCCATGCTAGAGCCCGAAGGTTACTGCCTGATAAACTCAAAGCAGCACAGGAATACTATGATCGCATAATAGGGTAAGGCATATGCCGCCACTTGAAGAGCTCATGGAGTTCCCAAATCCACATGACCAAAAAAGCCAGTGGAGAGTGGCGAATCGTTGGAGACTACAGGGGCTTAAATGCTAAAACAGTTCCTGATCACTATCCAGTCTCAAACATAATGGACTTCAACGCGAATATGAAGGGTAAAACGATGTTCACAAAAATTGACATCAACTGGGCATTCCACCAAATTCCAATTGCTGAACAGTACATTCCAAAGACAGTGGTCATAACCCACCTAAGTTTATTCAAATACCTTCGAATGCCGTTTAAACTCTGTAATTCTGCACAAACTTTCCAGAGATTCATCAATGGACTGTTTATGGATTTGCCGTTTGATTATGAATATTTGGATGACATATGCATTTGCTCAGAAGGCAGTGAGCAACAGCACGAGAAGAATGTAAGAGCCATCGTACAGCGTATACACGCTGCTGGACTTACCATCAATGTTAGAAAAAGTTTATACAAACAGACCAAAATTGACTTTCTCGGCTATCAAGTCTCAACCAAAGGAATTTCCCCTCTGAAAACCAAGGTAGAGCCCATACTGAAATTCCTGAAATCCTCAAACTTTGCTGAACTCAGATGCTTCTCGGGGATGGTGAATTTCTACAGACGTTGCATTAAAAATGCTGCAGGTGAACAAAGTAAACTGTTTGCATTGATCAAAACAAATAAAAAGAAAGATAAGACTCAAATTGATTGGACTGAAGAAGCTGAAAAAGCCTTTGAAAACATCAAAGAAACACTGGCAAATGCAACTCTGCTCGCTCACCCAGATGAAAGTCGGCCATTATGTGTTGCAACTGACACATCCGACTTTGCTATTAGTGCAACACTGTACCAAAAGGACAATGACAAGAAGTTACCGCTCGCTTTCTTCTCCAGAAAGCTATCAAAAACCAAAAAGAATTACAGCACATATGACAGGGAGTTACTGGGAATATTTGCTGTGTTGAAGCATTTCAGGCACCAATTAGAGGGTAGATATTTCATTGTGTATACAGATCATAAACCCCTAACACATGCTTTCACACAAAAGACAGAACCTACATCCCCGAGAAGAGCTCGACAATTGGACTACATAGGACAGTTGACTACGGACATTCAGTATATAAATAGAGAACTCAACACTCCAGCTGATGCTCTTAGTAGGATCGAAGCCATCTCAGAACTGTCTCAATTACCTTATGCTGAAATAGCTAAAGAACAGTTAAGGGATGCAGAATTGCAAGAATTGTTGTCAAACGATGACACAGCTCTCAAATTGAGACAAAGGAAAATCTCTGGTACTAATGTTTTACTAACATGCGACATTAGTACAAGCAAGAATAGGCCATTCCTACTGACAAAGTATCGCAAATTGGTCTTCAGTAGCGTGCACAATCTATCGCACCCTGGACCAAAATGCACTGCTGGATTAGTAGCATCAAGGTTTGTTTGGCCTCGAATGAAGTCTGACTGCAACAAATGGGCTCGCAGTTGCCTGAACTGCCAAGAGTCTAAAGTACGAAGACACACTCATTTGCCTCTCAAATCTTTCAAACAAACGGAGTGGTTTAAAACGATACATATAGACTTGGTGGGTCCTGATAGAGCAACTCGATGGCCAGAGGCAGTTCCTCTCTATGCGATGACAGCTCCGACAATAGCTGCCAGGTTATACGACACCTGGATTGCCCACTATGGCGTACCTGAAGTCATCATAACAGACCAGGGTCGCCAATTTGAAAGCTCGCTCTTTCAAGAGCTGTCTAAGAGGCTTGGCGCACAACACAATCACACCACAGCTTACCATCCTCAAGCAAATGGTAAAATTGAGCGATGGCACAGAGCTTTTAAAGCCTCCATTATGGCTTGCAACACCAAGAGATGGGTTGAAATACTACCAACCCTCCTCTTGGGCCTTCGATCTGCTCTTCAAACGGACACAGGTCACTCTGCAGCACATGTGCGCTTGGCAAAGAGCTATGCCTACCAGGGGACTTTTTCACCGACTTGAAAGAAATTAGCCCCGAAACGCTCGTCCAAAACATATCGACTAATGCTAACAGTTTTTTGAAACAGGCAGCTCGTAATGGCCAACCAAAGATTTATGTCTCCAAACACTTGGCCGCAACATCTCATGTGTTTGTCAGAGACAAAAAAATAAGATCTTTGTTGGAGAAACCATACGCCGGTATCACGAGATGACAAGAATTTTGTGATACTAATGTCAGGTGAAGAAAAAACAATTTCAACTGACAGATTGAAACCTGTGAACCTTATAAATGACGACAGAAAAATGCTCCAAAGAGCTACAAGGAAGATTACAGAATGGAAAGACAAAGAAGAAAAACAGACCACACAGTCCAATATCACACAACCACAAAATGTTGAGGACAAACCTGTCAAAAAAGGTGATAAATCACAAAACTCACAAGTAGAAAAAACAAAAATAAAGAAAATGGTGAAATTTAGTGATGAGATCGTCAAAATACACTATGATCTTATGCCCACAAAAAAGAGGCAGGGCCCTAGGCAACAAAAAGCGGAAAAACCAAACTCCAACATGAAAATCCGAGAGATTGGCACCGAGAAACTAAAAATATTATTAATATCCGCTGTGAAATCTGCAAACCCGCACAAAAATAAGCGAGAATCCGGAATCTCTTATAACAAAAGAAATTCTGCAGATAAGCAGAGAAAAAATGCGTGCAAATAAAATACGACACAAATAAACAAATCCACGTGCAATACGGAAGAAAACATCGCAACGTGTTTCTATTGACAAACATTCAGATAAGAAAAATAGTCAATAGATCGTGACGTCACAAATGAAGAGTGCATTCCTTTGTGAGATACAAAATTTCAAAAACACGAAAATTCAAACACGCTTAACTCTGCTTGTACTTAACAGATTTTGACTGGAAAACTTTCAGCCAAAGAATATTTGATGCACTATCCCCTCCGAACATGTCTGAAACGAGATAACGACTTGGAATAAAGCTGCAAATAAAAAATATTCTCGCAACGTTTTTCACTCGCCTTTCTGTTGTTGACTGAAACACGCCGAATTCTAACCAAAATTTTCTACTATTTTTCTTTCTTCCTTTTTTCCAATTTTTCTGTTTTCCTTGTCATGTTGTCCCCAACTAACACGCCATTCCCAACCCCAGAATTCCAATTTGTAGTTCCACCTGTTCCTCAGCCTGTAAAGACTAAGGAACAGATGGAACGAGAAAAGGAAATTGAAAGGATTGAGAATGAGTTGCTGATGGATACGACATCGGCTGTGGACATCATTCAGACGATGTCCGCACCCCTTCCGGCCCCATCTCACCCCCAAAGTCACCAGAGAAGACACCAAGAGTGGAATGCCCACCCCCGGAGTCCTCAGCCCTGGCAACTTTGGAGACAAAGAGGCAACTCCCAGTGGAAGAGGTGCCTCAAATATGCTCTCCTCCTGCCTTCAGTACGGCCTATAAGCCATCGGGGAATTCAAACTCCCCGATGTTTAAACGGCTGCAACCAAAAACCCCCTCTTGTCTTCTATCACCCTACTGTCCCCATCCTTATACCCATCCATCTCCTCCAAACAGACCACCAAGACGTAGGGGACAGGCTAGCAGGGACGCCTACCAAGCCCGGTTTAACACACGTAAGCATTCTTACGAGTTTGTAGGGGCTACAGTAGGCTCAGCCCCTGCTAAATGGGAGAAAGACCAGCAACAGCAATAAAAACTTGATAAGTCCCCCCAGGCACGCGATTTATCATTTTCACTGCGCAAAAACTGGGGGGAGTAGCTGTGGGGACAATACTTGTATGAGGTAATAGGGGCTCGCACCCCTCGACAACAGTCGCCGCCCAAAGGCTGGCAATAATCGTCTCTATGATGTTAAACAAAAATACACTGGTGTGTTTGTATGTTTGTACCTGTACGTATGTACAGGTAAGATACATTGCACGGGCTGAGATCAATTACCTGATAACGATCTCGGTGATGTCACGGCCCAGTACCAAACACGCTGCGTTGTTTCTTATCACCTCAACGCAGGCAAGAAACGACGTAACGCATGACATAATCACGTACATGTAGGTAATCCTGTATATAAACTCTCAGAAGCGGCTCAAAAATTGCCAGTGTTTGCCGGGGATTTGGCTCTCCCATACTTAACTGTATGAAGTGGCAGAACACGCAAAATACTGTTGAAGACCTTCTAGTGTGAATATCTCTCACGACAAGGTATTCCACAAATTGATTTTGTAACCAGTTCCTGTCGACCAAAGATACGACAATTATTTAGTTACCCAGGCGAAGAGTCAATATTACAGGCAACGCATGTACAGTTTTTTGAAACGAATTTGACGAAACCTAGGATCAACCAGCCCAGTCAAGTACCTATCTGTCATGTAGGTACGACCACTTTGTGAAAGTGTATATAGATACTGCGGTAGTATATACACTTTACATTATACAGTCCCCCCTATATCTATAGGCTAAAGAAGGAACAACGCGAGACTGGAAAATAGGCCTATGCTAATCGCGAATAGTGATATTGTCAACGAATACCGATAAAATCGATTTGTTTATCATCTTCAATCTTGTCAATGACTACAACGAACCGTACAAATTATACTAATGTTTATCTTCGCTAATCTGATTCGGTTATTTACCTACAACAACGAAATGACATCTAAAAAAGCGGTAATTATACGTAAAAAACTTAAAATGTACGTATTTTTTTACTTCTTCATCTTAATCTACATTTTTCTCTCATTCTCCATAATTTCTATTCCGTTTAGAGAGTAGAGAAAAGGCACCAACACCCTTCCACCAAAAAACATGGGCCAGAATGAGGTCGACGATAGTTAATGACGCGACGATACGTCGGTATAAGATGCTTTGGAGGGGAAAAAAGGGTGGAGATGAGGGTCAAATAGAGACATACCTATGTTAAAAGACAGATACGAATCAAAAATTTATCTTATTCTCTACTTACGACTAAAATTAAACCGCAATCCAGTTTCAGAATGAAAGAAAAAAAAAACAAATAATCTGAAGGGCACGCGTAACTATGCACTGTTATCTGGTAGAATATATCTGAATTTTAGGCACTGAATTTGATAAAACGGTGGAGTGACAGAGGGATACAGTTTTATTACCTACGTCGAGTGCAAAACGAATTATTTTGAAAAAAGTTCTTCACTGGGGCTAAATAACCTGACTGTTTCCGAAAAAGATTATCCAAGTTTCGCGATAATGGTTCAATCAAAATATAATATTATGATAGAAGTAGTCAAAATAAACTCGAAAAAAATTTAAATCTCGAAAAATTGTTTCAACCCAAGAGCAGTACATTGATCGTATTCAGAAAATGTGAAATTTTTGCAACACATGATCGTTGAAAATCAAGTGTTGGGTTCGCAACAAGCGAACACATTAAGGAGTTTAAACCAATGACGCAGCCAACAGTTTTTTTTTACCCAGTTTGCTTACAAACGGGATATTAAAATTGACCTCATGGAGTGGTTAGGGGTGAGGGTGTAAAAATTTTCTATTTCACGAAAATAGAAAACTAATGACACCATTTTCCCATTTCAACCTAATCCTTTTTTTATGTACCTATATTTATATATTACACAAGTCATTAGCGGCGCTTTGGCTTTTGCCAGCCCAAGTCTGCTGTTGGCAAAATAAAGAAAAAAAAGTTTAAAAAACATATTTTTCTTTCTCTTTTTTGTCTTTTTGTCTAGGTTTGGTTTCTTGTGTTGCTAGATAGTTGGCGCATGGGCATCGAATATGAAAGAAAAATATTGGCGAAATAATTTAGACGAATTAACTTCGGCTGGCTTGTACCTTTATTATAGTGACAAGCTCTGAAGTGCCTCATCTTGGCTTATGCCAGCTCAGGATTTTTACTGGCATTGTTGGATAACATCACAGACAAACAGCTAAAGAGATCTCTAACGAGTCGATCAAAAACATGTCAAAGATGAATGGTTTCTGATTAGGTATTTGTCAATGCGTATGCGTCATGTGGTTCTTATGACAAGAAAATAGACACCCTCAAAAAATTCAATGATAAATTTCATGAAATGAGAGCAACCTTAAATGCGCAAAAAATAAAATTCTTATAGCTGTGATTTCATATTTGTCATATTTTTGAACCACAGTGTGTACAGGGCATTGGATATATTTTTAGTAGTATATCTCTGGGTTACATTGTACAAACAACGAAACATTTAGTTGATTGAAAATTGGCGCAAGCTCATAGAGTTTAAGAAATGAATAAAAGCGAAATAATTTCTTTGAATTAATTTTTGAATAGAGTTTCTTTCCTCTACATTTTTTATAGTGATATAAGTGTGTTCAAAAAGTACCTATCTTTCCCTTTTTTTTCCTGTACCGAACAATACTGGAGTAAGAGCATGCCGTTTTTATGTATAAGAGGGTTATAAAAATTCAGAATATTTTTTTTTACGTAACATTATTGCGAGCTGTCATTCATCGGCTGGAATATTAAACTCCCCTTTCTCACCCCACTAAATGTGAAGTGACCTGCAGGACAATGACTGACCCCACAGTTCTGTTATCACATGTTGGCTCCTCAGATAATCAAAAGATACGTTTTTCTTCTCCCACAATACTTCCCCATCTTTGCCCTTTCTGACCACCACCTACACTGGCATGAAATATGACTGTCAACTTTTCTGAAAACTTTTCAGCTGCTGCACAAACTTAAGCTTTGATTTTGAACTTTCTCCTTTCTTAATTTTTTTTGAGTCATGAGAAAATGGAAAAAGATGGAAATTGGAAGGGGCAAGGGGAGAGGAGTCTATTGGGAGGTGGAGAACACCTCATTTTATGGATCTGAGGAGTCAACGTGTGATGCTAGAACTGTGGGTCGATCATTGTCCTGAAGAAAAGTCACTTTACATTTGGCGGGGTGAGGAAGGGGAGTTTTACACTCCAGCTGATGAAAAACGGCACACAATTATGTTAGATTCCTAAAAAAAATTGGAATTTATCTAACCCTCCGACAGTTCCTACGTATAAAAATCGCATACGCCTACTTCAGTGTTGTCCGATATAGGAGAAAAAAAAATTGCGAAAATTACTTTTTGAGTGCGCCCTCCTATTATTTATAATATGATATATATGCATATATGTATCGCCTAAATATTTGGTTCATTTTTGAGAAAACTACGAAAGTAATCGGGCTGAAATTTTCACGAAAGGTAGTCTTTATAGAGCAGGTGAGTGAGTAGAATAAAAGCATATAAAAAAAGGCACAAGTACGCACATTTTAATTTTTGTTTTTCGTTCAGCAACAAATTAAATAATTTTTTCTCTCCAAATCGGGTCGATACTACCACCCAATTGAACGAAAAACTGACGTAAGTTATGTTTACAACAAAACTTTCCCACCCTATAGACAGCCACTTATCAAAATGAAATCTAAGTTATAATCGAAACTTGTTTCAAAAATGAGAGGTTTTTCCTACAGGTATAAAAAATCTAACATAGATACTTAATTCTAATGTTCCCAAAAGAAAAAAAAAGAATTAAATAACTCTCAATGCCCAATAATTTACACTGAAGACACGAATTTGAAGAAGAAAAAATTTCCAGGTGGATGGTCTGGTAGTGAAGAATAATTTTTTACACTTCGTATTTTGTATCTATTCACTACCTATGTTATGTTACCTGTAGCATCATCGTTATTGTCTATTTGTGGCACTTCACACGCAGTCGAATAATTAAGTAATTTTAACTTTAAACGATTTTTGCCGAACGGATATTAGAAATACCAAAAACATTACGATTGCTGACAGAATTCACAAAGCATTATATACATTTCTCTCGTAAATAATATTTATAATATTATTCCGAAGAGAAAATGTGCCCGAAGCTCAACATAAATAACGACCTTCGCTAGTTTTCCAGTATCGTAGCAGTTAACAACTATTTCTTAAAATTTCACACTTATTTCATTACACAGCCTTTAGCCCATATGAGCATATTATTTTTCATGCGCTATTATCACGACTTCACTCAAAACCAGAAGCAAAAAATGGAATGCTAATGCTGGTAAAAGCAGACGAGAGAATTTTTCAAAACAAAGATCCCGTCGAAGTGACTTGACTAACAGTACAAGATAGGAATTACTTTGAAGGTGTGTCTAAGTATAATTGCATAGCTGATCGCCTTCCAAGGAGAATAAACACTTTGGTTGTCACAAGAATAATCAATAGCATTTATTCAGTTAAATGTGGCATAATATGGACCAACGAGAGAGGCTACAGGTTCACAGCTTCAAGCGAAATGACTTCTTCGATTCGCAGTTATTTACCAATTCTGACGGGAAGAAATATTTTTTATTTTATGTCGAAATTACCACATATTTTCAACTTGACTAATTTCCACATAATGTTCGTCTAATATCGGATCATAAATTCATTGAACTTTTTACAAATCTTTATCAGTAAACATGTTCTCAGCAGATTAGTCTTGAACTCATGACTGTCTATTCATCTACTCATCAATATTTAATATTTACTTGTCCGCAAAAATATAATGAATCTGTTTCACAAAAAATATAAAAATATAATAAAAAGAAATCATTACTGTATAGCTGTAACTATATATTTTCGTTCATATAACTTATGTCAATATATCACTATACACTCCTTATAATCATCCATCTTATATATTATTACAATCTGTGCATGTGAACACCTTATAGTTAATGGCTATAACCCAAATTCACACAATATCACGCCACATATCGCCATCTCAATCACCAGACATTCCAATCTATCTATTTCACTCATTGGATGATCCCATACAAAATCTCTATCTTTTTTTAATTGAAATGAGAACAATACATTCTTAAATATTCGTGAAGTACGAATTGACTGATAAGAACGAACAATTTATCGTAGCACATCACCTCATCTTCACTCACTCTGATTGGATGACAGTCTTAATTACTTTGCATTAATCAGCACGCCAATTCTGACATTTATTTCATGTATCTCCAAAACTAAAGAGAACACTTCTATTATAGCCATAAAATGTTAAAGTGCTCAGTTGCTGAGTCTGCAATGTATCTCAAATTATTATCATAATTGTTATGTTGAGGTTAAATATACAAGTACAGTAATTTTGGCTGAGTTATTTTAAGAACCTATCAAATTTATTAACCAACCAAATTGCTGTCACAGATGCCCAGTTGTAATTCGTAATTAATTTTCTAAGGGCCTTAAATAAAAAGTTCTGTGGCTGGAATTCAAACATCTATCCAGTAGATAAAGAAAGCAGATTTCAGAAGGGCGCCAGCTGACCATTTTCAAAATATCGTAAAAAAAAAATTGTGCCTAAATACTTTAAATTTTTTGTCATAAAGAAATCAATAAAAAAAAATTACAAGAAATAAGGCAATGCGCTAATTTCTTTAAAAGGTAGTATCATTCCATTCTAGAAATTGGAAATATCAGATTGATAATAATCAAAATTCCTGTAATTTTAATTCATCATTAGCACTATAAGAAAATTCAAAATTATTTACTGATAAAGACTTGTAAAGAATTTAATGAACTGATAATTTTGAGGTAGATGAGTTTTAACAACATAAGTAAAAAAATACTGTCCTTACTAAAAAATCATGGATTCTGGTTTTATTCAACAAAATGTTCCAACATTTGTTACTTCTATTTGCCCCCGGTCAAATTCTCAAAACCTTCACCATCGTTGAGTTTCTAAATTCTGAAGTCACACAAGTGATACTAAAACTAATAGTTTCACATGGGCATGCTCATCAGCCATTTTCTTCCCAACCAGAAATCAAAAGATTCATACATTATACATTGAAATATTGAAATATACAGTTATAATCGAAAACTGAATTATACAAATAGGACAAAATGTTTAGGTTTTTCGCATCAGATTGTTTAAATTTTATAATTTTGGTATTTTTCATAAATTTGCATTTCTTCCAGAGAAATCTCTGGGAAATTTGAAATTTTAGCATTTTAGCATTCATGATGTTCAAACTTGAACCAAGTATTGTATACATGAATTGAGACAAAACTATCCAAAATTATTCAGAATCTCTTAATTTTATGGAAAACTGATATAAAACAGATAAAATAAAATTTGGAAGAAAATGGCGGATGAGCATCTCCGTGCATAGCTATTAGAGCCCCAGCAACACTATTCCTTCATTATCAGAAACAAATCTACTATTTGGAGACAAGTGTCTCACGCCACTTTGCCAAAATATCACTATTATTATTTTGTTATATTATAATATGTTTTTTAAAGTTATGTGTTATAGGGCATTGAAAACTGAAGATTTGAGAAGTTGTTTGTGGTGTAAACGGTCAAGACGTGACCTAGTAAGTGAATATGCAGAGTTCCAACCCATGTACCTGCTTCATTTTTTTATGAAATTTTTTTAGAGGATAATTGTTAAATTTCGGTATCTTTACGTGCACTTTTGATGATAGATGTAAACATTCAATATTACAAAAAATAAAATTTTAAAAAATGCTTGCCTGATTATAGACATAAACAGATGACAAGTAATCCACTGATATTTTGGCAAAGCTGGCGAGAGACGCTTGTTTTTGGAGAAGCCTATTAATGTTCGAGTTTTATCCAAGTCTTTCTACCTTTCTTTTCTTAAAAACAATCAAATTCAATGACTAACAGTTTTTTAGTTGACAGCTGTCAGTCATTTCATTATAAACGTACAAATATACAAATTTGCCTTCATTTTCTCCCATATTTATTTTTTATTCAAGAAATTCGGTTTCGATAGAATGATATTCACTTAAAAAACGAGATCATGATATTCGAAGAACATTTTTCTGACACGATTGTTTCTACAACCAAGATCCCCTTTTACCCAGTATTCTTGCAAACTGGGTGTTGACCTCACAAAATGGTTAGGGGTGGGAATCATGAAAATTATCCGTTTCATAAGAAAAGAAAATGACGGTGACCATTTGCCCATTTTGACATAGTTTTTTTTATGTATAGATATATGTATATAACTACAAATCTATTTATATACATATTATACTGTATGTAGGGTGAGGCGGATGGACAGGCATCATAAGGAAAACCCCTATATTGGTGCGTGTAAATATTTCGCGAAAGGAAAACTTCCACACAAAATTTTAATGAGTGAGGCGATCCGGATGCACCATACAAGAATTATTTTTCCCTTTTTAATTTTTTTTTGTCTGTTCCATTTTTTGAAAAAAATTATTTATTTACCAATGCTTTTTCGTTTCATTTTAATTCTAGTAGAGTTTACTGGAGAAATTTAAAAACATTATTTTTCTCTTTTTAGAGCACTATTATTTTTATTTTTTGATAGAAACATTTTTTAATGATTTTTTGTTTCTAGCATTCGCAACAATATTAATTTAAAACTAACTGTTTTTTATTTAAACATATCTCAAAAACTATCACATCGATTCTAAAAAAATTTAATGGCATCACCATGGTATCATCTATTACTTGAAAAACAATTCATCTGGAACAAACATTAAAAAAAAAAGAATTTATTTTCGAAAATTCTTGACTAATTTTTTATTTTTTTTCAACGTTTATTATTTGGTTAATATTTTTTACTTGGGTTCAGTGTTCCTAAAAGTGGTAAACGATAAACAAACCTTTTTTTTTTTTTTCTTAATTTTATTACTCATAAAAAGAAAAAAATAATATTTTTAAATCTCTCCAGCAAAATCAATTGGTATTAAAATGAAACGAAAAAGCATTGCGGTAAATAAATAATTTTTTTCAAAACATGAAACTAATTTCATAAAAAAAGAAGAAAATGCACTAAAAAGAGAAATATAATTCTTCTCATGTGGAGTATCGGGACTGCCTCACCCATTAAAATTTTGTGTGGAAGTTTCCCTTTCGCGGCATATGGACACTAACCAATATAGGGATTTTCCTTATGGTGCGTGTCCATCCTCCTCACCCTGTATATAAAATAGCAGGTAAAGTAACGGACTTTTTTTTATTGTCTACATACATTCATTCAGCTATGTCAGAATGGGAGTACATCCTGCTTCTATTTTCCTGAACGTTGACATTTTTTCATTGAAAGCAATTTACTTTTTCAATTTTAGATCGCCATATTACCTGTTAACTCTAAAAATAAAATTTTTCAAAAAATTTTTGGAAAGTATTATACAGAGTTTGTGAATGGGGTAGAAGACATAATTAAACATAATCCACCCCTCAAACTGACGCTACCTCCTTCTACAACCCCAGAAAAACAAAACTTTGTGCGATAAAATGTTCGACAGCTTTCAGCTTGAAAACTATTGCTCTGATGAAAAACGTGTCAATAACCTGATTTGTAGAAAATTTTACGAAAATCTTTTCAACAATAATAAAATTATCTGTAGAATTGACTATAATAGACGAGAAAATAAAAAAAACAACCGTGAAGTATGATTTCAAACATTTGGTCTGAGGGGAGCGTATCAACTTGAAAGGTAATAAGTAGTTTATTTTATATAGTTCGTCGATTAATACAATAAGCTTTTAAGGAGGAATATAGGGATGGTAATGTGCCTAATCCATGAAGTTCTCAATACATTGAAAATGATAATGTACTTTCAGTTGTTGTAACCGAATAACTTTCAGCATAACTCTATATGATTAAAAATTTTGAGAAATCATATATTATGAAGAAGAAATTAAATTTAAGACTACCCTTCTAAAATTTTCTGCAAATACAATTCTGGTACTATGATTAAATTTAAAAAATTTTTCACAATAATTTTTCCGCAAATTAATATATTATTATTTCTTTAAGTCGAATATTTCCTGTACTTAGTATGCTATAGTAATTCCCGAATTTTTGTCAATAGTGCTAATGAATTAAATTGATGGATTTCGGAATAATCTTTTCCCATACGTAAGCTCAATTTTTATCAAAAGAACAGGGTACCTCATAAATGAGTCCTAAATAATGAAGAAATTCTTTTAAAATTTTCCCACTTTATATTATTCGGTTTTTATTCGACCAATTCCTAAACTCCAGTGGTTTCAAACAGGGGCAAAATTTCAATTTTCATATTTTATACATCCCTCTCCCTTGACAGATTTTCAAAAATTTTAACTTCATACAGGTGCCTATTCTTACATGTTTCTGCCAAGTTTCATTTCGAAAGCTCTATTCTAAGAACTGTAATTAAGTTCGAAAATTTCAGTTCTCAACTTGCTCTTTTAAAAGTTAGTAATAAATTCTACTCGATGGTTTTTGTGTTGTTTTTTATATATCTTCATTTTTTATAATTTTTTCTTCCTTGCATTCTTCACTGATTTTTCTTAGTCTTTTCTTTTCGTTTAATGCCTAGCAAATTGTCTTTGCGCGCGCACATTGTTGATTATTGATGTCGGAAAACTTTTACACTGTTTTTAAAACGTAACCCAATACCGTGAAATTAAAAACATCGCGTAGGAATTTACTGATCTTTTTCTCCTCATGTTTACTTTTTATCGCTGTTCTTAGGGGACAGATTACAAAGTCAAAAATATAAAACAAATTAATTTCACCTCCCTCAGTATATAATATGGGATATCAACTCGGCGTTTCTGGTTGATCTTCGAAAAGGCTCAAATGAAACGGGTGGAAGGATACGGCACATATCGCTTGTTGCAAAATTAAACCTGATTTTCGTCATCAAATACTCATGGGTGTAACCAGAGGAGGGCAAATGGGGGCCCAAGCCCCCCTAAACTTTCAAAAAAAAAAAAAATTAAGACCACCTCTGTCCACTATTTTTTTCTTTGGGCGGGGGTGTTCTGGAGAATATATTTATATGAGCCCCCCTAACTGAAGTCCTGTCTACGCCCATTTCAATACTACTATACAAGATCGTACTTTCGTCTTCCACGAAATTTACGTCATATAACAGGAGAGAAAACGTTATTGCAAAAGTTACCGAATCGTGGACCTATTTTAATTTAAAAAAAAAAAAAATCATCATCATCATAATAATAATAAACGTACAACCCGATTTTTTAAGACAAAATTAAACAAAAATTATTCAGACAAACTTCAAGGCGCATGTCCAAATATAAATGTTTCGTTGTTTACATCCTAATAATGGAGCATAATAGGATAACATAAATTGCTCCACAGATACATTCAAATACTTGTTTGTGATTGGCTTATTAACACGAAAATTAATATCTTACATAGTTTTCATCACCACACCTTGCAAGTTATTGGATGGCCTAATGTTGTAAATTATACGCCAAATATTTCATTTCATTCCTTTCTCTTAGTTTCATTTTTGTAAATGAAGGTTCGATACCCGTAAACGGAAGTGAATTATTTAAATTTTTAAAATTTTTAAATTAATTATGTGGCACATTATCGTATTTTTTTTTTTTTGTAATAACAGACAAAATAAACGTTTTTTTTTTATTTTTTCCTTATTTTATTTTCAGTTTTAGGACTAGATTAATAGTTACAATTACATTTTACAATACAGTTGATTTTGTTGTTCACTTCAGATCACTGGTTCACTTACTGCATAGTTGGTGAGATCTTTCAGGCAGATGCACGGGGGGTGGTCCATGGTATGCCACTTTGGGGGCAATGATGGCAGGGAGAGCAAAGCGGCAACCGCTTCAACACCCTACCGTCGCCGACATACAAAGTGACACGCCTTGGCCAAGGCCCTCCACATGGTCCAAAAGATCCCTCCACTAGAACTGTGCCAGTAGCCTCTAGGGGCACTGATACACGAGAGAAATAATAAAAAATTAATATCGAGTTTTAACTTGCTAAATAAATACGTTCATTATGGCGGGTTCCTCTAAAGCGCCGAATTTTATGGGTGGAAGCAGAGAGAAACTGGAAAAAAGGAGGGAATAAATAAAACGTCTGTAAACCAATGACAGGGTGTAAAATCGGCGTGTGTGTGAGACAATGTAGGTTCTCCTAATATGCAATAACAAATTGATGAGTGTTGCCAGGTCAGTACAAAAACCAGTTTTCCAGCAATTTTTTCTTTTCCAGTTACGTCGAAAATTACCGAAAAAATAAGCAACAAAATTATAGGTAATGTGGCGAACTTTTTTCTTAACAACAGGTGTAGAATAAATTAGGTTATGCGGAAAGGATTCTATGACAAAAGGTAATCTTCATTTTGTATGTTTACCAGCTTTGTACACAAGTAAGGGAGAGCCAACCATTTGGTGTTTATTGGCACCTTTTATAGCGGTCTCTGTACGCGCACATTTACTTAAATACAAATGTATTTGTGTATGAATTGGTGACTGGTTACATTGTACATTGAAGAAAACAAAGTACAATAAATGCACTTATCAACATGATGTAATCAGTGATAAGTCAATTTGTCATGGTCTGAATGAATTAAATATCGGATTCAGATATGATTCCCACAACAGGTAATGTGGGATATTTTTTTCAATTTGGTGGATTTTTTGGTCCATCACATTACTATAATTTTTTTCTCAAGAAAAAATGAAGATAATTTTTTGCCATTCAGATGTTCATTACATTAGAGGATTAACAATCTCCCTATGAAGAAATATCAACATTTGGAAAAATATGAGCAAAATATAATCGTGTTCCGACACAACTGAATGAAAATAGAAAAAAACAAAAATCTGCCAATTTACCTGTTATTTTCTATATACCTACATATATATACTATATGTATGTATGCATGTGTATGTGTATGTATGAGTGGCTAAATATCAAAATAGAATTCAACTATTTGATGAATTTAATTTTGATATGCACAAAAACTCATTAAAAAAAATACTGTGAATTAAAAGACATAATTGTTATATATAACGAAAAAACAAAAAATAAAATATGTTTAACAATATAACTTTCCAATGTATTACAGGAACCAGAGGAAATAAAACCAAATTCAGCGGTAATTCGAGATGATATATTGACAGATCCTCAAGAAAACATTTCAGCTTATTATTTAAGGGATTGACACTATGAAATTTTTTGTTTCTATCTGGCTCAGACTTATTCCAAAGTTCCAAAACAATGAATAAGAGATAATTTAAATTATTTAATTATTTTTAAACAGGATCTTAGGAATTTAAAACATATATTTGATAATAAAATATCTGATCTATTATAAAGATTTCTTTCTTCCAATTATTTTTATATTTATTACCAAAAACTTTTTTGTATACATAAATTCTCACTCGATCTCCTGTTTCAAATTTAGGTGACTCAAGTGGACTGTAATTTGTTTTATTTAATTTTATCAAAATTTTTTCCTCAGTAGGCTTCAGTATTGCACTATCTGAAAAATCATCTAATTAGAGATTTCTGTATGAACAACCGATTCATTTAGATCCTAATAAAGATTGGTAAATACGTCTAACTAGTTTTGTTGCCTATAATTCAATAAACAATGTCACTGAAGATAATAATAAACTTGAGCTTGTCTGTTTTGGACATATTTTGGGTCATTTTTATACCCTTTTATTCTACTCACTCATTTTGTTGAAGTACACCGGATGACCAACTTCAGCGCTGCTTTCACGTGTTGCGACACACGCACACTTACACTTGTAATCATTTTTATTAGTCGTTTTTTCAATTTTTGTTTGTTTCTGTCTCAGAAAAAGAGGTGAGAAATTTTATTTTCCCTTTCGCATTTATTTTCTTCTTCAAATTATAAAAGGGTATTTTTTAAAAACTCATTTTTAACTTAACTTATTTGAGGTATTTTCAATTGCTTGTCTGTTTAGATGCATTTTATCATTCAGCATTGCTAAAGGATTTGTAATAGGATTATATAATTTTTTCAATTCTTCCTGTTCATAAATTCCGCCTGTCCTAATAGAAACATACTTTTGTTTTAAATCATTTGCTGACCTTATATCTATCGATTGTACTTCTATCCATTATTTATAATACCTACACATTAAAATATAAAACCTTCCTCAAAATTTTTTTTATAAACTTCATCATTACAACTTTGGACTTTGAATGTACATTAGCAAAAATGCAAAAACAAATAACTGAAACAACAAAATATATTCATAAACACATTCCAAATAGTCTTTATTATGAACAAATGAGTGAACAATTAGTAAGACATAGTTGTATGTATTATTAATATCTACATTAAAAAAATTAGGTTAAAATAGGAAAATGAAGATTAATTTTCTTTTGTCATGAAACAGAAGATTTTCATTATCCCCATCTCTAACCTTTCCATGAGGTAAATTTTAATACCCAGTTTGCTAACCTATTAACATATAATAATGGGATAAAGGATCAGATAAATGCCTAGGTAGGTATTCAGTTAAAAACGTGAAAAAAAATCCTCAATGTCTAACCTATTACCATAAAAAAGAAAGAAAGCATCAAATAAAAGCTTACACAGTTTTTTAAAATGAGGGAGTACAACTATACCTAAGGTGTAGGTATTTGACAAACAGATAAAAAAACACTGGTGACGTTTTCAGAAACATTACAGGGGAGAGAAACGTGTTACCCGATGCTTTCAGAAAGGAAACTTTGTAATCAGTAGAGTAATTTTCTCCCTGAGTAAACTGTTCAGAAATGTCTTTTATTAACTTTACGAACAAAAAGTACTCATTTTTCCCTATATTTGTGAGTGAAAAAACAAACTTTCACGAACGGTCATATCACGGGGAGAAAAATAGTTATTTTTCTCTCTTTTATGCCCCTGGAGAAAAATAACTACTTTTGTCCCCGTTTTTAACATAAATTTCATCATGCGGGTGAGTTCCTATCAAAAGTATGACTGGTTCACAGGTGCGTATGACTTCAGATTGAGAAAAAAATAAAGAAAATTAATGTTTTCCGTTTTTTTTTTTCATTCGTATAGTTAGTAAAATACCTTATAATACAGAGTCAAAAAGTGACTGCCACTCTTGCGATTGCAGCACTCGCCTTTAGCTCGTGTCACAACTTCGCAACTTTTCCGCAATCGTTTACATTTCTCCCTTGTATAGTAATGTACTGTTTTTTTATTAGGGAAAGTAATTTACAATCCCATGAAAGAGTATCCACAAAGCTATATTAATAAGTCAACAATTCAGCACTACTGAACTACTGAACTCAAATTACGACATCTACAGTGTTAACAAAAAATCTTATACAAACATAAATTAATATATAACCCAAATTGTCGAACTGAAAAATTCACACTCAATGTGAAAGTGCCTATTTTTTTTTACTTGTTGCACCGTACGCTTTTACTGCAGTCTTTTAGACAACTTTCTCATCTCATTTACTTGACACAAAACACTTCCCACTAAAATCTACTGAGCGAACAATATTTCCAAAGTAAAACTAATAATTCTCCACAATAAGCTAAATTTTTGACGGTCTTTTAAAAACATTATCGAAGCAGTCTGTCTACCTGGACTAGTTTTCCAACAAGGCGCCACAATTTTTCACCAATCACCCGACAGAATGTACTGTTGAAAATCTACGAGTAAGTAGATATCATTCGAATAACTATTAGGTACATTTTCTCATCAATTATTTGCACAGGTTTACTGCCTTCCGGTTGTTCATCTGGAACGTAGGCTACATATATTCTGTTTTTACAGTGAACTATACTCTTCTACAATTATCTGTAATTATAACCTGTTTTTTATTTATTTTTAGTCCTTTATTTTTGCATAGTGTTTGTTTCTCTAGCTCTCTCTCTCTCTCTCTCTCTCTCTCTCTCTCTCTTCCTCTCCTCTCGAAACTATACTCAGCTCAAACTCCCAACATTTTCATATTATTTTTTCGTTGTTCTCTTTGATCATTTGTTGTACATTTGAATCATATCCCATCCCACTATCCCTCTTTCACTTAGCTTCTCTTCTCTCTATAATCTCCATTTGTGTACGTATATAGGCTACACATTTTTACTTGACCATATGTACCTATAACACTTTGTGTAAAGTTGTAGCACCAGTTTTTATGCCTGGAATACCTTCGCCGATGATTTCCGTTTCAAGCTTCCCGATTAAAATATTCAAATTCCGAATAAAAAAACCGTCGCGATAAAATCAAAAGGTCGACGCGGAATAAATTTATGGCTAAAAATAATTGCTCTTGTATCTTCCAGTCAGTTCTTCTTCTATTTTTCTCTCTTTTTACCTCCTTGCTCTTCATCTACTTCTCCTCAATTCCGTTCTTTTTCAGTCCCTATTTAAGATCTCTTTGGGTTGAATATGGATTCGTATAATAATTACATCGTCGTCGTCGTTGTCGTCGCCTTGCTGCATTGTATCTCACATTCGTATAAAAAAAGGATATTTTCCACTTTAATAAGCAGTAAATTCACACCTGTAAGCGTATATTTGTTACCAATTCATTGGTCTCGGATAATTTTGCATAGTCGTTATCGTACCACATTCTCTTTCATAAAGTCTATACCTATACTAGATATAGGATGTACAGTGTACGCTGTAAGTTATATATACCTACCTACATGTACAACCTCCATGAGCTATACTTATTAAGAGAAAATGGAAGAAAAAAAATTAGAAAGAAAAAAGCAAAAGAAATTATTCATGGGCTTGTTGTCCTTCGAGCAACATTTTTAATGATGAATTTTCTTTGGTGTGCCAGTTAAAAATATAATTTTCAAACAGCCTGCGGAAAAAATAGCTATAGTGACTTCAATAGCAACTTACCAAAGGTTAGTTTTTACATTTTCAACGGAGTTTTATGTTTTCGTGTAGGGACTGTACTCTGAATTGGGGTTTTAAAAGCTAATAGAGAACTGATTCGTCGTATTCAAGTAGACGAATTCGAAATGAGACGTGTCGACCAGTATTTCCCAGGGGAGATAAGAGCCACTACATCCGTGGCCGGTTGTTAAATCACTTAAACAGACGTATACCCTCAAATATTCTGACTATATTTTTGACATCAGGAGAGCTATTTCACGTTTTAGCCACTTACGCCCTTCACGCCTCCTTTTATGTAGTGTGAACTCACAAGACAATCCGCCGAGTTAGAATTTGCTAAATAAAAGTGGCTAAACAACATAAAAGGTTTGTCCTATTTGCCAAGTTTTCATGTCAGGGCAGGTGTAACACCAAACACAGGTCACCATCAGCTTAATATCAGGTTACGTCAAATAACGCGACGGGGTTAAAAAAATGTTGATCCGAAAAGCGTGCCGCCAAAATATAACACTGTTAACACTGAACTACCACATTCTCGATAATGGCGACCTCTTACCTGTATCAGCCTATAAACAAAACACTCTGTCCCGGCCATGATTTCCTATACCTACTCGACAAGCAAATGTAAGATTTGCTGTACCGTATTACCCTCATGTACAAGAAGTAGGTATAGTGGCCTTAACCACTAGTCAGTTTAACGTCCAGGAGACAGTAAAACATGTAGTCACACTCCTCCTCACCGAAGTGTAACTGTCTGGCGACCGCCACGACTCCAGTACAGACTCCAGCGCCCTGTGCGCTGTTGCCAAACATACTGCGCCTGGTGTATGCGCAGTAGCTCGTGTGTCTATATCACGATACTGGGGGCGGTGTACACCAAGCTGATCTTCTGAGACCAGTTTATCAGTTTTTGACTTGTTCTGAAAAAGAAATTTACCTTTTCAGGTAAAAACATACATATAATATAAATTTTTATTAAAGAAAAATAAAAAACATCTTATACTATATACTAAGACTTTAAAAAACAAAAGTCAAAAAACAAAAATTATAATAATAATAAAAAAATTTAAACTTAATTAAACTTTTTGGTTGACTCTTGTCCACAAACTGCTGGACAGTGATAAAGGAACTATTTAGTTTTGGCCATAATGGAGCGATTCTGTGAAAGGAAGAGTAGGAATTAGCAAGTTTGTATTTAGAATTTAAAGTTTAGTTAAAAACTATTTAAACTCTAATTGGTTGGATCGATCCACTGACACTTATTGTTCGCTTTCACCTTAAGGGAGCTAGACAACAATAATGAGATGTAACATACTCTTAAGTCAGTTAGAAGGGTAGTAAAAGGTGCCAATTTCCTTTTATAATCCTTCGGTTGCTTAGTGTAGTATGTATTTTCAGATCAAGTGATATGACTAAGTTTCAACCTGAGGTAGTTGGTACTTTGTCATTACTATTTAGTTCCAAAGGTGCTAAAAACTTTATAGGTCTTGTAACAACCTTTGAACTAGGTAGTAGGATATCTGCATGACGGACTTTACCATCACGAGAAGTGTTCAGGTTTACAATTTTGGCAATTTTGTAAATACCTGGTTTTGTCATATAATCCAGAACATGGACTATATCACCAATCTTTGGTTCAAATGTTACTGTTCGATATACATTATCTACACCTTTGCGAACTTTATCTCTCAGGTATGGGAGATACAATCCTTTCCAGGTGGCCCAAAGTTTGGTGAGTAAATCTTGATCAACTTTCCATAAGTTATGTAAAGTTTTTGTTGTTGGAGTTATTTCATCCAAAGGTTTATCAAGATCTAATGTAAATACACGGAAGTTAGCGTGTAAAAAGTGAGCAGGGGTTAAAGTCCATTGTTCAGCGTCATCAACAGCTGGACATAATGGTCTTTCGTTCATCATAACTTGAATATTTTTAAGACTAGCTTGAAAATTAAGTTGATGATGAGCATGGTGACCCATTACTCGATAGAACATTTGTTTAAAAACTCCTATCAGTCTTTCAAACGAGGCACCATACCACGGAGCTTTCGCAGGTGTAAAGTGCCACGTTATACCTTTTTCGTTTAGTTGATCGTGAACATTTTTATCTGAAATAAAGGTGTCCCAGAATTTCGGTAAAAATGTTGCAATTAATGTGAATTGTGCTGCATTGTCAGACAATATCACTTTTGGTGTGCCACGATCAGCAAAGAAAGTTTGTAAAGCAATCCATATTTCACTCGTATTTAAAGACGAGAGTGAAATAAAGTAGACTGCTCTTGTTGAAAGACAAGTGAATATTAATATCCACCTTTTGTATATTGGTGACGTTGGGGTTGCCAATTCCTTTTTCTTTTTTGTTAAATATTGATCAAAGACCGCAAAAGGACCAAAAACATCAATTCCTGTATAAGTGAACGGATGTGAAAAAGGCATGAGTCTAAAATCTGGCATGGCCGAATGCGTTGGTTGCGCAAAAGGTCTTTTGTCATGTTTTTTACAAAGTATGCAAGCTCCCTTTAGTATTTTTGGAAGAACATGCATTGCACGAGGTACAAAATAAGTACGACGAAAAGCTGCCATCGTAAATTTGATTCCCGTGTGACAATTCAAAGTATGTACATTTAATAAAATTAATTTTGTTAAATGAGACTTTGAATGTAGTAATACTGGAGATAAAACATCTTCAGTAAATGGTGTTATAGGTATATAATTTCTGAGTCTAAGTAATCCAGACTCATCCAAAACTATATGAAATTTATCATATGTCACATAATCTGGCGGATTAGGTGACAATAGTGTTATAAATAAATCAGAAAAATATTTTTTCTGGTCTGCATATATAAAACACAATAAAGCAAATTGGAAATTATTAGGCAATATTGCATAGGGTTTTATTGATCTAGAACGTTTAAGTCTTTTGGTACTAAATTTCCTAATTGCTGTTAAGCAACTATAAAATGTTCTTTTTAGTTTTATTAAAGAATTAAATTTCTCTAAATCAATGTTAAAGGGTGTATTCATAGGTTGATGTATAAAACTTTCATATGGTACACTCTTTTTAATTAAGTTTGGTTTATTTGAAAGATCTAAAACTGAGTTAGACATTTCCAAATTTTGTTGAGAAACTTTTGTCTGTGTAGGAAAAGTTTTTACTTCACAAGCGAATGTTTCTCTATTTATCACAAATTTTGGTATGTGTAACTTGCGAGATTTTAATTTTCTATTCAATTTTGCAGTTTTATGATTATCAAAAATACTATCTGAATTTTCAGGTATTAAATTTGATAATTTATGAGAGATTTTAAAGGATTCTCTCATAGTGTGGAACACTGGTGTGATTTTTTCATTTTTAGATAATTCCGGTAATGATTGAATTATATGTAAATCAGTTTTAGGCCAAGTTTCCGGATTTTTATTTAACCAATCCGGTCCTGTCCACCAAATTGACTGAAATAATTCATTCACTAAAGCACCCCTAGAGCCAATATCCGCAGGGTTATCAGCTGAAGGGACATACCTAAATTCTATATTAGGTATGCTTTTGATTTCTGTGACACGATTTAGTACAAATTGTGTTAAAAGTCTACGTTCTAACAACCAAGTTAAAACGCATTTACTGTCCGACCATAAATAAGTGGGGCAGTTGTATAGGTCTAGAGGTTTTCGTATATTTTTGATTCCTCTTGCTCCAATTAATGCCGCTAACAACTCCAATTTTGGAATTGTTATAGGTTTCATTGGAGCAATTCTTGATTTACCTATCAAGAATCGTACGACTGTTTTGTTGTTTTCTTCGTTATGTAAACGTAGAAAGGCTACCATTGAAAATGCAGTTTTAGATGCATCTACAAAGGTATGTAATTGACAATTATTCGGGTTATAAATTCCCGGATAAATTTGTCGTGGTAGGCAATAGTTAATACAGTGGGATAAATCCTTAACCAACTCCGTTGCAACTGGTTGTAACAAAGTTGGTAAAGGTTCATCCCATTTGTATCCTTCATTCCAAAGTTGTTTGATAAAAACTCTGGAAGGTACAAAAGCTGGTGAGAACCATCCATGAGGATCGAAGAATTGAGAAATTACTTTCAAAAAATATCGTTTGGTCCAAGTTTTTGTATCATCTTGTTTTTTGGGTTGGCTAATGAAAATTAAATCCTTATCCATGTCCCAAGTTAAACCCAAAACTTTAATTAAAGGTTTGGTTAATGCATGATCAGGATCAAAATCCTGTCTCAATGGAATACAATTAGTACCCCACTGAGAAAGTTCCATAGAAATGTCATTTATGAGTTTATTGGAACGTTTATGTAAATCTTTCATTTCTTCATATGTTGGTAAAGAAGTTACTAGATTATCTACATATAGATGATCGGCAAATTTTGTATAAAACTCCGGATCAGCTTGTTGAAAATGATGCAACAAAATAGCCGCGAGTAAAAAAGGTGCCGAAATTATTCCAAAGGGTACTCTTTGGAATCTATATGTAATGATGTTGTTTCTTGTTAATGGTTTTAATGGGTCTTTAATCCATAGAAATCTAGTAACATCTCTATCATCTGGATGAAGACCTATTTGATGGAATGCCTTCCGAATATCCGCAATGACAGCATATCTATCTTTGCGAAAAGTCAGAAGTATTTGTAATAAATCTGGTAAAAAGTTTGCTCCTTTAAACATACAATCGTTTATTGAATGTTTGGATGTTTTTGTTTTGGCAGAGCCATCAAAAACAACTCTTAAAGGAGTGCTTTTTGTTAAATCCAAAATGCCTTTGTGGGGCATGTAATGGATTAAACCAGGTTTATCGTTTGGATTTACTAATTCAATCATTTCTAATTGAATTAGCATTTCAAAGTATTCGGTGTATTTTTTGAAAAATTCCGGACACTTTCTAAATTTTGGTAATTGGCTTTCTAGTCTTTTAAAACATAAATTGTAATGATCCCCTAACGGCGGAGGATAATTACGATAAAGCCACTTGATTTGGTAACGATTGTTTACCAATTCAACTTCTTTGTAAAACAAATGTAATGCTTGAGCATCAGCATGGGCTTCATCTAAGTTATTAGATTCAATGCCAATAGCATCAAGCTTCCATAAGTTTTCTACTTTCTGTGGGTCAGTAAAGTAGACTGGTGTAAACATATTATCAATAATAGAATTATTATCGATTAAACCTCCTAACATATACCCAAATTGTGTTTCAATAAGTGTCAGTGTGGGGGTTAAATGATTAATATTTATAACGAACGACCACATATAATCATTACCAAGTAATAATTGAATCGTATGCTCATTCGTCAATAATGCAAATTGTATATCTGCATGTTCAGGAAAATCTTTTCTAAATTTTGTTAAATCTGGTTGTTTTAAATTACAGGTAATAACATCAAGTGTTTTCGCTGTAATTGGAATTTTAGTTCCACCAGGTGTGAAAAGATCAAATTTAATTGTGTAAGATTTAATAGGTTTTGATTTTTGATATTGTAAGCTACTAAGTCTTAACAATTCATGTTCGTATCCTTGACATTTCAATGATTCGAACGCAAATTTTTTATTAATGAAAGTGTCTATACTTCCACAATCAAAAAATCCTTGAATTTTTATTGGTTTTTGTAAATTTGATGATTGAGCATACGATTCAAACACCAAATATGTACTACTATTTTTAAGTTTATTAAAAATTGCAAAAGACTTACTGTCCATCGGCAGTGCTTCTTTTTGATTTTTTGATAACCTTGGTTTGTCGAATGTTTTACTTTCGCTTATAACCAATGTTTCCTGTGAAGTAGAAGATTCATTAGTTTTTTTTATAATTGGTTCTTGATTAGAAGAATCAATTTTATGCTTACTTAGTATTTCTTTGCGCTCTTTAAGCGTCGTATACCAAGCGTCTGTGATACCCTTGGTTATCGGGTAGTTGGCGTTCGGACATAAGTTCGAGTGATGGTCCTCCCCATAGCAGGTGAACCATTTACAGCTTTTGGCTGGAAGATGAGGGCAAGGTGTGCCTTCATCATGGGCTTCTGCACAGGTAATGCATATCGCATTATCTGCATAATATTCCAAACGCGACTCTAACGTATTTGTGTTGTAACACAAATGCGATAGATGTTTTCCATTACAAAAGAGGCAAGAACCCGAAAGAGGTGTCAATAAGACACTCTTTGGGGTTTCTTGCGCCCTTTTAACAGCCTCGCGTTTCTTCTCTTCTGAAACATTAGAAGTTTTTACATTAAGTTTATTAATGGTTTTTTGTCTTCTAATTTTTTAGGTTGTTGAGGATTGGATTTATCCTTTCCTCCTTTTTGTTTACTGCTATCTTTATTAAAGTTAGCAGCAGCGAAAATAGGTCTGCCTTTAGGCTGACCTTTTTTCGATTCCTGAAAATTTTTAGTGTTATTAAAAGTTTTTGCAGGATTTTGTTTTTGAGGACCTTTTCTGTCTTCAAAAAGTTCGTGGATTTTTACAAATTCACGAATTGCCGAAAATAAATGTGAAATATGTCTTTCCGTACTTTTTAAGTTATTTAAATATGAACGTGGTGGGAATTTTTTAACCGCCACATTAAACAGCTGTTCTTCATCAATGACATGGGAAATAGCTCTATATCTATCGATGAGAACCGCTATACCATCCATAGTGTCTTGTATGGACGATATGTTATCAATTGCTATTGAAAAAGCTGTAATTTGGTACCAAATTTCAGCTTTAACTTTAGATTGATCACCATAACGATCGTGTAAAAATTGTAATCGTTGATGGTAACCAATTTCATCAAAGGCAAAATGGCTAAATTTTTTAACAATTTCTTTAGGTATTGCGCTCTGAAGAATTGAGATTTTTTGAGGTATAGCTATGTCATTACGTAGGTGTACGTATAATCTAAAGCTACGAATTAAACCCGGATAGGTTAAAATTTTTCCGTCCCATTTTTGTAAGTAAAATTTGGGGGGTTTTAAATTCATCAGAGGTTGTTCTGACTGAATTGAATTATCTGATTCCCAACATTTTGGTATCGGATTTTCATTTGCATTATAAATAGGGGAAGAATTTTGTGTTTCTCCTATTAAATTTGGAACCATTGAGGTTAATGAGTTTAAATTCGAATTAACGGGATTTAAATTCATCTGTGGAAGTACGGGCAAATTTGTTGATCGTACGGAATTTTCAGGTGAAGGATCAGTAGAAATTCTTTTGTTTACTGGTTCTTCATTTATTATTGTTTCGGGTAATGTATTACGTTTACGAATATTAATTAAATTAATATTATCATAAGTCTTACCTTTCCTAATGATCGGTTGAATATGTTGTTGAGAAAAGTCCTCAAACGCGATCTGGAACGTATTCTCAATCGTCTCCTCTCGACGTTTTTGTTCTTCTCTCATTTTTTCAACTGCTTTTTCAGCAGTTTTCAATTCGATCATGGCCTTTGCTGCTTCGTCAGCAAATTGTTTCATTAAAATTTTTTGCTGGCGGGCAATTTCTTCCGAGCGACGGATTTCTTCCATCCTTTCTCGTGCTAATCTATCTATCTCTTCGCGAGAGACTAGCAGTTGTTGTTGTTCTTGATTTTGTTCAAGAACCGGTTGTTGTGGGACTGCAACTGAATTGCGTCTGGATGGATGTTGATGTTGATCAACACTCATCGGTAGTGGATCCGCAAAGGATGGGAGAGGAAGGGACATCGGGGAATCCTTCGGAAAGCGTTCCTCGATCTCAGCTTGGCAGCATTGTAAGTTCCGAATGTACGTCCTTGCCAACACCATAAGCTGAAGGTCCGTTCCCCTCGGCATCCTTTGCAATTCACTAATCTGAAATTCGATTGCCGTCAACTGCCTTCGAGCTGCCAATCGTTGTAAATTGGGGTTGTTCAGTAACAACTCCAATTCTTTTATGTAACCGCCTGCTGCGGTTACATTGCCATGGAAAATTTCCATGTCGACCACCTGTTCCTCCCAGGAACTGATACTCTCTTCCCGCGAGTTTTGTTCGTTGGGGTAGGCCCACTCCCTGTTTTGAGATGTTTCCGAATGCTGACGAGCTCTCCCAATATTGGGCGAGATTCGTTGGCTAGGGAGCATTCCAAAACCAGGAGGTCCTACCCTTGATGTCGACGGTTGAGTATTTTGTGACTCAAGGATTCTTTGGACATCCTTGAGTGTGGCGGTCCGCGGTTGCTTATTTGGATCCGTTTTTTCTTGTACGATCCGTTGTTGTTCGGAATCGTAATCCATTAATTCCTCTTCTTCGAGGAGATTAACAACCTCTGCAGGCTGTTGTATGTCCTGAGGAACAGGTAATGAAGGCAAAGGTGGTGGTGAATGTTGCGACGATCGAGAGCAGGTAGATCGTCGTGAACCGCGTGATGTGGTTGACATTTTCGTATCTGCATTTAAGAGATACGAAATTGTTATTAATTTACTACCATATATCGTATGATGGAAAATAAATTTTAATAATAAATTTTATGAGAGGGAAAAAAAAATTTTACAAGAGAAAAAAAAATTTTTCCATAAAATCTATTTTATTTACGAGTCATGCTGATTTAAAAATCGGGCATGACCCGTAGGCGCAATGACAAATTGTTTAAATTTTTACACAAAATTATGAAATGTAAAATTTTTTTTTTTTTTTTTTTTTTTTTTTTTTTTGCAATCATCATTTATTACGAGTCATACCGATAAAAAATCGGGCATGACCCGTAAGCGCAATGACAATTGTTTATGATTTTTTGATCGATTTACAAAAATTTCAATTTTTGAAAATTAACCATCATTTTTCACGAGTCATGCCGATAAAAAATCGGGCATGACCCGTCGGCGCAATGATGGTTTTTTATAATTTTTCAGTTTAAATACAAAAAATTTTAATTTTTGAAAAATAACCATCATTTTACACGTGTCATGCCGATAAAAATTCGGGCATGACCCGTGGGCGCAATGATGGTTTTTCAAATTTTACACACAAATGCAATAATAAAATTTATTCACAAATATTAATCATTTTATACGAGTCATGTCGATAGAAAATCGGGCATGACCCTTAGGCGCAATGATGATATTTGTGAATTGTACAAGTACATTAGTTTATGCAAAATAAATTCTAAACTAATTGAACTTATGGGTCAAGCCGTAAACTTAATTTCAGCGTGACCCATAGGCGCAATGACGTAAAATTAATCGCGACACTGCATATTGGAATAAAGAAAAATTTTGATAAAGTAAGTAATTAATTCATTTCTGAATTAATTATAATTTATTTTCGAAAAAATGTTACGATTTTTGATCGAACATTTTTACGAAATACGAAAGGTAAATTCTTTTTCATTTTAAATTGCCGAATATTATTCACTTTTAAAACGAAACAAAATAATTAATTAAATAATTAACTATTACTAGCACTTACTTTTTTCGTTGTTTATTTGATTTCCTACACTTAAACTGCAATTTTTGAAATCAAATCGAGTTTTCAGTACGTATAAATCGACGCGCTGAATACGTAAAAAACATGGTGAAAATTTATTGTGACACGCGGTTTCACGAAATAACGGATTTTTCGAAATTAAAAATTCGTTTTGTAACACAAAAATAGTTAATTGAAAATTAATTATTTGAAATATACAAAAAACAGAACAAATTAACATGAAACACAAAATAAAACCAGCAAGAATACTATTTAGCATACAAACAGACAACATACAAAAATCTTCAAATGACGAATGAATGTTCAAATCGGATTGAATCTTCAACTGCACTCGTAAATTTAGGGTTTTTACGCCTGTGCAATTGTTCAACCCGTTGTCTGTTTGCTACCGATTTTTTGTGTTTGTATAGGTTTTTCCCTATAATTCCGATTGTCCGTAATAGTAGGGTGGCACTTTTGCCTTGGCCATACAAAAGTGTATTAGTGTGCGTGTGTAATTAATTCTTTAACTACACGGATTGCTTGCAGAGACCTGCAAACCATTCTTTTTGTAAACGAAGTCATTTGTTTGACCTTCGTTTTATCCGTTTTGTGCATTGTCGACACAATCTCTATTATTTTGGTAGAGATTGCGTCTTTTTTAAGAAACGATCAAAAATCGTATGAGTTGGAGAGAGATAAAATATTATATTTTTTCTCTCTTCTCTTTTTTTTTGCAATAGTCCTCGTTCGTCGTAAAGGCAAGAACGAGGATTATTGTTTTTAGTGTCGATGATTTCCGAGAATTTTTTCGAAATGAAAAAATTCTCGAATTATTATTTTCAAATACGTCGGCCATATTTATTCGACGTATTCTGTTATTCAAATGGCGGGAAAAATTTTGGCGACAAAATTTTTACCGCTATTGCGTATTACTGAAGGCGGCGAAAAATTTATTTTGTTACAAATAAATATTTTCGTCGTCCAAATTACTGCAAGATACGTACGGAAATTTATTTCAAGTCCCGTATTTATTTTTTGTGGAAGCGTTTTTTCTATTTGGGAGAAATGGTAAAACTTCGTTTTTCATACGAAATTTTATCATTTTGAATATTGTTTCTTAATAGATTTCATTTTATTGATACCTATTTAATTTTGTTTTAATGAGATGTTATCTCTAACACCTCATAGTCCGAAGGAATCTTTTTCTTTGCTCATGCTACCATATAGTGGCCTTAACCACTAGTCAGTTTAACGTCCAGGAGACAGTAAAACATGTAGTCACACTCCTCCTCACCGAAGTGTAACTGCCTGGCGACCGCCACGACTCCAGTACAGACTCCAGCGCCCTGTGCGCTGTTGCCAAACATACTGCGCCTGGTGTATGCGCAGTAGCTCGTGTGTCTATATCACGATAGTAGGTACGCCAAATTGATAATGTTCCATGCTGTTACCATATGAAAAGAACGCCACAGTTGACCTCTCTACAGCCTAAAAAAATGAAGAAGTATTCCTTTTTTCATTTCAACGTATTGATTTATTGATAAAATATGACAAAATTTCATTAGTCCCAAATTTTTTTACACACTGCAAAAGTTACTTGTAAGCGATCTGAGGAAGGAAATAATGTCAGATTTAAAAGTCACACATCAGAAACTTATGACGGACCTATGTATAACTCAAGAAATGCACCCATGGTGGCTCAAAATTGAAAAAATTAAAAAATTCAAGGTGTGCAACCTACAACAAAAAAAATTTTGGTACTATATTTCAACACAAAGTAGACTCATTTTAGTAATTATTTTCGCCATTAAGTTACTCTATAAGTATATATAGTTATTATAGGCCTTCCTAATATCCAATTCATCGCCACTTGAAAAAAAAAAAAAAAAAACTAAAAAACTAAAAAACTAAAGAACAACTTATACCAACTTGTGGAAGAAAATTTCAAATTTAAATTAGGTACATTTTTCTATATTCAGAACGAGCGTAGTAACTGAAAGGTGAAGGCAGTCCACATGAATCTCGGTCTAAATTTTGCCGTGAATTTCAGTGCAAGTTTCAGTGTGAATTTTGGTGAAAATTTTGGTTTAAGAATAGAAGGAACATAAGAAGTAAGAACAATTAGTTTGTATGTATGTGTATTTGCATTCGCATTCAATATCCACATACTAAAAAAAATACATTTTGTTTCCAGGAAACAACGAATTATGCACTGTTACCAGCTCGATAAAATAGGAATGTTTACCAAATTAAATAATTCAGTGCACATGCATAATATAGGCACCGAATCACACTTTTTTAATGTGGCGCATATTTCTATTTTCACTGAGGGGTAAAAACTGAAAGGTAAAGGCAGCTGGCCTATATCTCGTGCAAATTTTGGAGTGAATTTCAGTAAAAAAGAGAGAAGAAAAAAAAATGTGTTAGTGTGCATGTGTATTTGATTGCATTCAATACACGCACTAATCATACAGTGTTACCAACCGGCAAAAATAGAAATGTGTACCACATTAAATGACTCAGATCTTTCTTCTTGGTCCGTCATTTATGGCTAAAATTAGATCTGACAACTTTTTTATTTAAGTTTCAATCATGTTTTAAGATATAATGAAGCTATTAATAATATTGAAGTAAGCGTAACAAATTTGTAGTCGAAACTAGATACATGGTATAGATACAGATCTGTAACATATTACAACGAAGGTCAGTGGCGTATCAAAATTAAGAATCTTGAGGAGGTTCAATCATTATATTTGTGAGAATGCTCCTTCGTTAGGAATTATTGACGGAAGGAGTTACGAGTTTTTTTTGGGAGGGCTCTAGGGGGAGTTTAAACACCCGCATCCCCCTTTGCTAAGCGTAGTGCATAGGCTACTAATTAACTGTAGCCTATACCTAAATCTGAAAAAACGAGTGAATAAACAGCATGAACATTATGGCATTGTAAAGGAATTGGACTGAAGGTATTTGGCCCATTCGTAGTGTGTTGAGGGAAAGGAGGCATTTTAATGAGCAAAAAATAATAATAAGCTATTAGAAATGCTGAAAGGAATATACAGACTATTTTGAAGACAAGAAATTGTGCAGATAAGGCTATAGGTCAGTACGAGCAGAAATATCTATGGACAGGAAATAAGAATAGTTGGTAGGAATTTATCAAAATTTACCGACAAATTATGGTTTGAAGATAATGTGAAAAGATAATACAAAAATATGATACATGAGAAAAACAAGATATATAATGTAACTTATCTACAATTTTCACAACATGGCGAAATATTAGTATACCTATTTTCATATCATGATATATGAATAAAACAGTGACAGGAAAATTTTTTATATCCAATATTCCAACTGATTAATGTTAGTCATAGTTCCTAGATTTAAAAATATAGAGGGTGAAATTTTGTTTCCAGAAAATCCTCACACTGACCAGTTCCAGCATGTATTTATCATCATGTTAGAGATGGAAAAACTTTCCTTAAAGAGATATGATACGTGTCAGGCCTACGTTTATTTGGATAAGCATCACTAACCTACATCAATATCTGAAGAAACTAGGAGATATTTCTGGCCATTAGCCAATAGAAATATTCAAATATTTTCATGAAAAATAAAGTTCCGAAAGAACTTTGAATCGTTCACGATAGGTAACGTTTGAATTACACAACATGACCTAAACTGTAGCTACAAAGTTTTTTCTTTTTTTTTCTTTCTTTTAAAGAACTGGTATCTAAGTTGAATTCCTAAAAAAAAAATGAATTTTTGGTGTGAGCTACTATTATGAATAGAAAAAAGGTAATTCACTTTGTCTTACAGACAAAACATTTTTCGAAACATTCATGATATTAATTTTATTACTATAAGAAGGAGTAGCAAAACTAAAATTTAAGCATTTCGAAATGAGTAAAAAAATTTTGGCAAGAGGAGCCGTAGTACGCGAAAGTAGGCCGGTTCAAGACCAAACTTATAAATAATTAAAACAGTAATTTTTGACTCATAACTAACCATTCACGCTCTCTAACAAAATGCCCTTCGTTTCATCTCGAACGAACTCCGAACGGTTATCTTATATCCGGTTGGTGAATGAAACGAAAAGAAAAAATTAAGACATGCATTCGTCCTAATTATGTCGAATAATTAAGAACAATATGGTGTGTCTTTTATTTTGCCTAACTACGTCTACCCACGAAATAGAAAAAACATAGAATAATGATAGGGTGAAAGAGTGACAGAAAAAAATTCATCTAGTTATGAATGAAGTTGCAATAAGAAAAGAAACGAACACCAAACAATTTTACGACGGTTTTGATGGTATCATATGTAGCGAATGCCTTCGATGATGTGATAGCCAACTTCTTATATACAACTATTGTGAAAATAGCCTAACTAATAATGAGGAGGCGAATTCACAATTGAGACATGGCCTAAACGACAGCCATAGATTATACATAATTATACACATAATATACAAATAATCTAGGTGAGTAATTGCCTGCTTTCGCTATATTGAGCATTCACCCTCATGGCATGTCAAGATGTTGCTCAGTTCTCCTGCACGTGGTCAAAAAAATCGTATACAAAGCATTTCTTACGCATAAAAAGCTATTTTCATATAAGTTGTATATGTTCATTAATGCGTGTTCTGAAGTCATATTTGGTGTAGATGTTTCATCAGCCTTCAAAACTGAGATCAGGATGCCAAAACTTATTGTTACAGGGGAAAAAAATGAATTTTCTTGTAATTTTTAATGAGATATTTTGTATTTAGCATTTATAAGAAGTTTCTACATTTAGTAAAAGAAGATATTTTTATTTGCGCTATTAAAGGTTATAATAAATGTTTTTAGGGTGGTGTTGTATATAGTTATGTTTAATTCAGGGATTCTGTAAGCTTCTTCGTATTTCCATGCTAATTACCTGGACTGTCATCCTGACAACCTGTATTCAATTCCTTATAATACAGAAAATTTTTTTGAAATTTTTTTTTTCACAATATAATCTTTCAGAGTAGATTAGCCAGATTGTTTATTATATTAAAAAAAAAAGCTTCAGCTGCTAGAAGTCTTATATTTTATTCTCTCGAGTACTTTTCGTCTGTAATCTGTTTACAGATGCAATTGGAAACATCCACAAAAACATCTTTTTTGTCTGATGGCAGGCGCTTGTAAACTTATACAAGTCCTTATCAGTTTTACCTTCTACTTACTGATTACAGTTTGTTTCCTTTGATGCAGTAAGGAGAAGCGTAGGTGGCTAAAAACAAGCAAGTTACTTATCTAGGTTATAATAGTGTATACATCTGTGAATAAAATAGTACCAGGTATTAAAGGCATTAAATTTATCGATACGTATCGATATTTCATATTAAATATTGATATTTTGCGTATCAATATTTTACCTGACAATTGATATACATCTATGCTTTTAGTTAATAAGAGTTGATACATACATATACATATATAACACTGACAATTTTTTGCCAGTTTATGTGTTAGTGAAGAACTCTATTTTTCTCTCTTTTTACCACTTTTTGCCGATACATTTTTTCTAATATTGGTCCCCTCTCATAAATTTGTAATTTCAGCTGTATTTATGATAAAATAAATTTTTTCTCATTTTCTAAATTTATAGGAATTCCCTACTCAACGTATGGGTAATTTTGTAATAGAATTTAATATCTAACAACAAACATTATTTATTAAAGAATCGTTGCAATTATTTCGAATTAACAAATCTATCTGAAGTAAATTTTGTAATTATCGCAATATTTTATGTATAAAATTCAATATTTTCCAAAAAATAGATTTTACGCTCGATTATTATATTCGCATTTTGTAAATTCTATTTCAACTCAACATCAAGGTCACCGATCTGTAGGAGTTTCATCGGCACATTTGTTGATATTTGCCCCAACAAATATTATACCAGAACATAAACTAGGACAAATTGACATTACTCATTTTGACAGTTTACTGTGTCAACAACCAAATGCTGAAATTTATTTATTTTGCTTGAACAATGTACTGCGTGACAGCAATGAACTTTGAGAAAATTAGAATATTACGCCCACAACATATCACAACCAATTCTCACAACCTACGGAATCAGGTTATTATTGATATACAATGTTGTTACTATAATGAAAATAATTTTTTTTTTATAGCACTTT